>SNQJ01S0098277.1:3760-17631 GCA_010110895.2 Picea sitchensis | reverse complement strand
ACTCTCTTGTAACACCAATTTACTAGGTTACCTCTCCTCTATACCATGGTACATCCAGTTCATATATGGATATTTGGTTTATAACATCTACCAACTATCTCCCTTCCCCTCTTGTAGGTCCATCTACCTTAGGGATGACTGACGACATCTAGCCTTCACCAATTCCCCCCATGAATATCAACACCCCACTCTCACCAGTTACATACTCCCTTTACTCCATCACTTTTCATTCTGATGAAGACATTTTAGAAGTCTTATGCACACCCGATTACCCATAGGATGTTTTTCATCATCAATCCCTTTTTCCGATGCACAATGCCTTTCAACCACCAGTAGATGCCCATGTCTGTACCATTAAAGTGAAATATTGTATCCCTTCTAGACATGTAGATTGGTTCAAGAACCCAATACCCTCCCCTGGTGCATTTGAAGAAGGTAACATGGCCAATATCTCACCCACCATCAAGATCGACATTTCAATCAAACCCAATGTCATGGAAGAAATCACCCTAGGGGCAAGATGATCTTCTGAGGAAATTATAGCATACAAATCCCTCTTCCAGGAGTATCAGGACATGTTTTCCTAGTCATACAGTGAAATTCCAGGGTTAGGCCCAACCATCATTGAACATCTCATTGACACTTGACCCGACATTTCCCTCGTTCTCCAAAAGAAACGCCCCCTCCACCCCTCCAAATCCATGGCGATCAAAGCCAAGATCAACGAACTACATACAATTGGCTTCATATACCCCATTGCATACACATCCTGGGTTTCCAATCTTGTTCATGTCAATAAAAAATAGGGCACCATTCGATTTTTCATAGAATTTTGCAAACTCAACCAAGATTATCCCAAAGACAACTTCCCTACCCCCTTCATCGATGACTATGTCAATCATGAAGTCGTCTACCTCATGGATGGATTTTTCGGCTATAACCAGATCCAAATCCGCCATATGGATCAATATAAAACCACCTTCATAACCCCCTGGGGTACCTTTTCTTATCGTGTCATGCCCTTCAGACTCAAAAACGTGGGGGTGACTTTCCAACACGTAATGACATATGCCTTCCATTATCTTGCTCACATAATTCTTGCCTACTTGGATGACCTTACAACTCGGTCCAAGAAACATTCCCAACACATAGAGGATCTACGGGTCATCTTTGAACGCTGTCGAATATACAATATTCGGCTCAGCCCGCTTAAATATTCCTTTTACATCACTGCAGGCCACCTGTTGGGATTCATTATGTCCCATCAGGGAATCATTGTAGACCCCCTTAAAGTTCAGGCAATCAATGGAATTTCCCCTCCCGGGAACTTACGTCAGTTGCAGAGCCTCCAAGGAAAAGTCAATTTCTTGCGATGGTTCATCCCGGACTATGCCATTCAAGCCCATGGATTACTATGATTATTCTGTCGTGATACCCCATTTCACTGGGATCACCATGCCCAAGCTTCCTTTGACTCACTAAAATATGCACTCATCAAAGCACCCTTAATTAGTCCCCGAGACTATGACAGGGATTACATACTCTACCTATCTACCTCAGAGGTTTCCATTGATGGAGTCCTCTTCTAGTTTGACGATGATCAATGTGAACATGTTATACACTACATTAGCAAGAACCTCTCTGGGCCACCTCTCAATTACAATTATGAGGAGAATCTAGCACTAGCATTCGTCCTAGCAGTTCAAAATTTGTGCCATTATATCTTATTTTGTACCACCAAAGTAGTCGCAGATTCTAACCCCATGCATAACCTCTTCAGTCGTTGCTAGATTAATGGAAAATTTTATCATTGGATTATCATTCTCCAAGAACACGACCTAGAGTTTACCACCCTAAAGAGCAAGAAATACCTTGTCCTCATTGAACTCCTCATAGAATTTCCATCTAACTCTAAAGACCCCCCGGTCAATGAGAATTTCCCTGATGATCATTTATTTCTCATATCGTCAACAGACCCATGGTATGATGATATCTTGGTCTATCTCTAAACTCAAAACTTTGGTCCCCACCTATCTCGGGATGACCATCTTCGTATCCGACACCAAGCCTCATGATACCTCCTCATCAGATATTTCCTCTATCGTCGAGGCATCGACAAATTCCTTCGACGATGCCTCACCCTGGAAGAGGTCGACACAGTTCTGAATGACTACCATAGTGGTGCATGCAGCGATCACTTATGTGGCATTTCCACTACCCAAAATATCATTTGGGTGGGTTAATTTTGTCCCACATTTTTTCATGACTGCATCCACGCAGTTAAGCGGTGTGACAAATGTGAGTTATATGCACATAAGGCTCAGGAACCCCTTTCCCTCGTACACCCAGTCATCATAACTGGCCCCTTCTGCAAATGGGGCATTGATTTCATGACTTTTAACCCTTCATCCAGCAATGGACACAAGTACATTATAGTTTTCATTGACTACTTCACCAAATGGGTCGAAGCTATGCCCACATTCAATAATACGGCCAACACAACGGTGCAATTTTTCTTCAACCATGTCATCTCTCGCTTTGGGGCCCCCCTACAAATAGTCTCTGACCATGGTAAGCACTTCGAAAACGAAGTCTTCACTGAGCTATCGGTCAAATTGGGATTCACCCATGAGTTCACCTCACCCTATTACCCACAATCCAATGAGCAAGTCGAGGTTGTCAACAAAGTTCTCAAAACTATGCTTCAACACACGATTGATAAACACAAGACCAATTGGCATCATATGTGTTTCCCATCTTTATGGGCATATCAAGTGTATGTCAAAATGGCCACCGGTTTCACACCCTTCCACTTAGTCCATGGCATCGAAACAATACTCCCCATTGAGTGTGAAATCCCAACGTTGTGCACTAGGATTGATCTCTTTCCCAACACCCCGCCACTTGAGAAACGGTTGTTCATCCTCGAATCACTCGATGAAGATTGAAGGGCATCCTTACAAAACAATGAACCAGCCAAAAAGCGTACCAAAACCACCTTTGACTACCAAGTTAACCTTCAGTCGTTTACCAAATGCGACCTTGTGTTGGCCTACGATATCGCCCACGATACACTCAACCACGAAAAGTTCAAATCCATATGGAGAGGACCCTATGTCATCTGTCATTTCCTTACTAAGGGTGCCTACATCTTAGGCCACCCTGAAGGCGCTTCCCTCAAGGACACGATCAATGGGTTATACTTGAATAAATTCTACCCCTGAGCATAACCATTTTACCTTAGGTTTTCCTTGCTTTCCTAGTTGTTTTAGTCTTTTTTTTTATATATCTCTCTCATTATGTGATCCTAATCTAGTGTCCTTGTGTCAACAGATGAATTCTTCATTCACTTATCACATTGGGTACATGGACGAAGATAGCCGTTGGACCAAGAATCTTGCCTCGACGGCCTGGGCCATTTACACCCCTAACCATGTGTTTCTCCACTCCAACAGCATATGCCTCTGCCCCGCCACCAATAACCAATTTGAATATGTTATCGTCATTCGTCTCCTCTCTGAGGCTAGTCACCTTCTTATTCGTCACCTTAGCGTTCTCTTAGATTCTCAATTCATCGTCCATATGATCAACAATGTGTATCGTGTCTGTGATCCATGCCTATATCGCAAGTACCTACAAGTCAAAATTCTACTATGAAATTTTGAGTCAATCACATTTACTCATATTTCTAGAAACCAAAACCACATGGCATATAACATAGATAATCAAGTACTAGATTGGAATTTATTAAATTAACATACATATTGCATTCATCCATCAGTAGATAAAACGAAAACACATATCAAACACACACATGTCCCAAAAGGTCTACTCATATATATAAATCATCCATGTGTTTGATACAAAAATAAGTACATCTATGCCCTAGCTCCATGGATAGGCCCTCTCGTCATATTTATACAAAAGAGGGAGTTCAAATGACTCCTACATAGTAAAAAATCATACCCAGTGTGTATGCAGTCCCCCTACCACCTAGGGTGACCCTAACAACGGTACATCATCGCTAGTCGATGGAGCTCCCCCAAGAAAAATATCCACAGCAAGGATCCACCCCGTCATAGCCACATTCGCAATTTCATCCCATCAAATCACTGACCACCAACGTGGGTCCCCACCAATGCACAACTCCAGGATACCCTCGTCCCATATCGGAAGCCAAAATTCCTCAGGAACTCCGTCCAAGGCACCCTTGAGGTGTCTCCTCAACTACTCCATATCTCAATCCAATGCCCCAGGCTCAACTCTTACCCGACCCTCTATTGTTCCTGCTCCTGCTGAATGTGTCGGGCATGCCCCCACTGCATGTGTTGGGCCCGCCCCTGGATCATCAAACTGACAATGCCTCCCAGGCCTCCCCTCATCTACCTGCTCATCTACCAACCCCCAAGCAACATCTTCCTCACGACCACTGGGTCCCACATCTGCATGACCAAACCAACAAAGGTGCATCAATACCAACAATATACATATATATAAACTCAATGATAAATCATCAATACAAAAGTATCATACACTCACCTTTGTCATCCCAATCCTCCCTAGGCAGCAGGTGCATGCCTGGATGATGTCGAAAATCCATCCCATGATATGGTATCTCATAGAATACCTGAGGGGTCTGCCACCAAACTCGCTCAAATGTAGGGTTAAATTATTTCCCCACAACCCCTCCCCCTTATCGGGGCAACATCTCTTCCCACCTCATCAATCGTGGATCCTACATTGCCAAAAGATCCAAAATAACTTAAGGGTGTAGCGATACCACCCTCTTAGACATAAAGGCGCATAGAAATGATCCAAAGGAAAACTCGCCACCTCTAGTCACTACACATCAGTCCAACTATGCCACCATACAGGAGTGCATCAATCGGGACCGTGCATCAATCAGGCCATTCATGGCCTGCTCATAAACAACCATGTGTGCACTTGAAATGCGTTGCGTCCCCAGTGACCCATATATCCGTACCACCATAGAAAAGAACACCTATACCTCTAAAGAGTCAATATATTTGATTCTAATAGAGCCACCACTCATCACTGCCCCCCACCCCCCCAAGCAGTACCATCCAGCCAGTCCCCCCACCGTCACCCAGTTGGAAGCTGCGATTGCTCTGCCAAAGATGCCCCTCAGAATGAGAGCCCAGTAATAAAATAGATTTCAATATCTACGGTAATCCGCAGATATCACCCACACACCGAGAAACACTATCGATTTGGTTGCCACATCCACACTATGAAGCCTAGCAACGACTCATGGGTCTGGATCAGTGCACAATAAAAAAATCACAGCAAACTGGCCTGGGCCAAATGTCGTCGGATCTATGGGTCTGCCCCCACCTCCTTCCTAAGAGACTCCCAGCCTCTCTCCCTCCACTATACTGGCATCCTCCCTCTTTGACTAGTAACCTGCATCCACGACAACATAGGCCATGTTAGCTCATCATCATGACAAAACTCCAATCAAAGCCACATAAACTAATTTTTTCAACTGCGCGATTATTCCCATAACAGTCATGCACATCTGCGCGACTGTTCCCATAACAGTTGTGCACATATGCACTACAGTTTCACTTACAGTCGTGCACTCCCACGTGGTTGTTCACCAAAAATTCATGCAGTTTCGTGTACCTATGTGCGTGGTTGTACGTTCGACAGTCATGCACATTTGTGCGAAATCCGCGCACATTTGTGCGACATCCATGCACATTTGCATGATTGTTATCCTTACATTCATGCACATAGGCGAGACTGTTACTCAAATAGTCGCGCCCATGCTCAACCCTCCTCCACAAGGCTGAAACTTTGAACTCCAAGCACAAATGATACAGATGCACACTGTGCGCAACTCCATCAATTAAACATGTGCATATATGCGTGTGGATCACAATATCACCCGTGCGGACCCACCATCGCACCCAAACAAATGGTCATACGACCCTTTGTACGCCCCCCTACCCTCCCAAAAACATGCCTACGCTATGCATGAGGTTTTGACGGATTACCTGGGTCTCTCATCACTCGAATCCGATCTCGTATGCTCTCTCATGGCTTAGAAACTTCCACGCATACATCTCTCAAACCTCCACAACAGCAAGTACAAATGAGGTGGTTATGTGGGCCCCATACCCTTATAAACGCCCCTTTTCCCAACTTCCTCATGTCCGTTTGGGAGAATTCAAGCTTTGTTTCTCACACCATTCACACCTACGGGATCTAGATTCCCTCACCTTGACAATGGTACTCGCAGATACCCATTTTAGTATTGATCCCCGAGGACCCCTTTTTGGCACCACGGGCGCAAGTACGCCTCACTTGCACACCTTTCATTATCAAGCTACTGTTATATATGTTTTATTTTTAGATATGTTTAACGTCAGGTATTTGGTTTGAATGTGAAAGTCCTCACCCGTGACGCCCTTCATGCTGTCAGTCAAGGACTCCCTTGGCTTCTCCAGGTATATATTCCAAACTTGCATACAATTCAACCCTTTGCTCACAATTGCATTCTCCAATCATACCCCTTGACATCTATCCTCAAGCTCCCCACACATGGATTTGTGGTACCATCAACTATAGGATGACATTGTAGATGTGAAATTGATGTTGGATGATATGGAGGGTTAATGAGAATGTGAAGGTGCATTTAATGTAACCAAACAAACATAATGTGGGATTCCATAGTGAGGTGGTTAACATGATGAGGAAGAAGAAATATGAGGTTCTTGATCTAGGGTGTAACACTACCAGGACTCCTAATCCTAATGGATAGAACATCATGAGTGTCATTATTCCATGGGGAAATATATGTGGGACAAATCATGGGGGTGAGGGAGATACTAGATGATGGTACCTGAATGCAACGGGCCTCCATTCATCTACCCAATACAAAAGCTAACCAATGGGGGACCCACCCTCCACTAGTCTATAATTGCACCCCCAAACGACCAATCTATACTTCACTAGGGAACCCATTTTTGTACATTTACTTCCACCCCAATCATTTTTTATTCATTGTGTAATTGTAAAAAGCATGTTTACATTTCAGCAAGTACAATAGATTTTTTTCATCGCACCCGATGGCATTTTTCCTTGGCACATCGCAACCCTTGTTACCCTTGGTTGGGGCACCTCACTTCCCTCACACCCTCTGTAATTCATTTGTATCCAAGCCAAAATTTTGACCACCATAGACCTATGTGTCCCATATCACTCTATATTTTGACCTATGCTACATCCCCTTGCAATCTCACCCATTCGACACATTGTTCCCATATCTGGTCGTCCCCCTAACACCAGATAGAATTTTACGGTTGTTTCCATCCCCACCCCCCAACCAAGGGAAGGTATTGAATCCCATATACTCTAGACATTGTTCATGATTATCACCCCATTCACAGATTCCAATACAGTTTCTAACACCATTTTGGTCAACCAGATATCCAAAAGCCCTTTGCTTCTTACCGTCGCATCACCTTTCGTGTGGACATCAACAAATTTCCAAAAAAGTGATAGTATCTTGGCTCTCATTTGATTGACAATGAGTAGCATAGGATGACATAGAGGGTGTCTTAATTTCTCTCTAATGTCATTGATCCCCATGACATTCGACTCCAGCACAATTTCATGTTATGGTGGATCTTACTTTGCAACCATTCCAGTTTTTAGTAGCATTCAAAGACCTATGATTTTGTTAGGCCATCAATGCCTCTGAGTCATTCACCACTCGATTCAGATCCAGTTCCATCATCATAATCATCATTTGTTGTTTTTTACGCCCCATAGGGCGTTGCAGATATCTATTTCGTCAGCAAGTTCAGTTACTGCTATCCTTTTATGGTTTCATGATACGATCATGGGCATTCCCACCTCGTTTGTACAAACACTTTTTTTTTCCTAGCATACTTTGCACTGATCTTTTGTCCCCTCTCCCTTCGACAGATGGCTCTCACAGCTACTCTCGTTCAATTTTTCTCACTTTCTACATGCTAAGTTCCAAATACTTGAATACACAATACCACAATAGTACCAAAGATATTTGAATACAATAACCACACAAGATATATGGAACAATATAGAAAACCACCACTTTATTATATCAAAACCCTTGGGGTAGGGAAACACCATTCAATAGATCCTATTATGGAAGGGATCCTCTCTTGTTCACTTGCCTCTTTAGGGGCTTCCTCTAATGACCGACTCAAATACAATATTTCTTTTCATATCCATTTGCATTGCTTGAACCCCTTAATTGCTACCATCAACTAAGAACATTCTAGGAGGAATCTTCTAGAAACCAAAGCCTTCTAGTAGTCCCTCTTACATTTATTATATCTAACACCATTTATTATATCCAACTACCATGGTAAAGATGACTTATTTAATAATATAGTGGACCTAGTCCTGCCCATTGAATAGCCTCCACTACCTCTCTAACTAACTCCACCTTACATTGAATGGCCTCCACTACCTCTCTAGTTACCTAACATTGCTTCTAGAAATCCTCTTACATTTATTATATCTAACTACCATAGTGGGCCTTATTTAACAATATAGTGGACCTAATCCACCTTACATCGAATGGCCTCCACTACCTATCTAGATATCTAACACTACACAATGTCATCATCACCAAAAGAAATGATGATGTATTTCAACTATACGTATGCTCTTAACCTCACACATCAGGGGGAATTTGTTATCACTAGAAAATGGCTCACCAAAAATGCAGAAAATGGATGAAGAGATAGTTAACATAAACACAACATACTACCAATATTCATGGAATGATTACACTCAGTTTGGAAAGAAAATCATAAAACTATGTAAAAGTGGTTTTGGAAATCTGCACACATTCAGCAAAGGAAACGCGCGCAAATCTGCGCAGGATAACACGGTGTACAACACACACACTATGTGAAGTGCGTGCATGACAATAGAAAGACCCGCGCATACGCAGAAATGGCACATTGATGAGTTTGGTCGAGCATCAACCACTTTTGGGATGGAGGGGATCTCCCCCCATACCAAAAATCACCCCCAAATTTCGCCTCAATGGGATCACTGAAAAGGATGGGAGGTACCTCCAAGGGCCTCTCATTCACGTTTGGAACTAGTTAAGAAAAAACTTTCCATCCTCCTATAAATAAAGGACCATTGTATGCAAAAAAAGAAGAAGCATTTGAGTATTGTTATGCTGCTCATTTTTAGCTTTGGAAAGCCATCTTCCTCTGAGAAAGATTTTGGGAATCCATAGCAAGTGTTAGGACTCTCTCCTCTTGAGTAGTCCATCACTCTTTTCTTCACCATTTTCCTTTGTTAGCCATTGAAATAGAAAGAAGACTTTGTACTTGGGGACTCAAGAGCCTTTCCAAAGAGAAAGAGGGGACTCATAAGTTCCCATATTTCTCCAAGGAGTATCAATTCGAAGATCATTTTACTTGGTATACATCTCTTGTGGTTTATTTGTGCATTCATTTGAATGTATTACTTGCTTAGTTTAGATTTATTTCATTGTTGTTTATTTCTTGTTTCTTTATGTTAGTTGAGCCACTAACCAACTAACTCTTTATTGTTATTTCTGGATTGCCTAACTAGATAGTTAAGGGACCTCCTTTTTCTCACCCTTGTGACAAAAGGAAACCAACAACCATGGCTAGTGTAGAACAAATGAATGAATCAAGGCTTATTTATCTATAGTGAGACAATTTAGAGGATTAAAAAAGATACTTGCGGAGGATGATAACTACATGGAAATCCCAAGAGCAGCTCATCTTTACTACAAATGGAATCAAATAAAACACAGGTTGAAGTCAAAGTTGTTGGAAGTGTTGTATTATTTGCAAGTATAGAATTTATAGGTGTATTTATGATTTTTTTGGTGGTCTTGGCCCATGATTTTACACACATAGTAATCTAATCTTGTTTAAGGGATTAGGGTTGTAATATAATCCTAGTTAATGGATTAGGGTTAATTGATGTTGTGAAATACCCAAATATTATATTGTGAATGATTAAGTAAATATACTGAGATACATAGTTGTGGCTTTATGTTAGGTTGGTTTTCTCGTTTAAGGATTTTTAGGGAAAATCTTGTGTATATTTTGTGTGAATGTGCCATTGTTTTTTTTTGTTTTAACATTATGTAAGAATTGTCTTTCTTGAATAGGTTTTTCAAACTCCTCAAAAATATACCTAGAGAAAGCCCCATTCAAAGAAACCATAACTAAAGATGCAACCAAAGAATTTTTCTAATAACTTAGGGCAACCATACAAAGTTGGAATTTGATTTTTGAAGCACACCCATTGTTCCTATATGATTTTGTTTGAGAAATTATGGAGATCAAATTGTTATTTGAAGACTGGATATCAAACCCATATCGGGGTTGGATAGTGTGTTTGGGGAATTGTTATGCCTAATTTTTTACCATTTTTTAGATGTGTATGTCCTATCTCAATAGAACTGAATGCTCCCCCAAAGACCTCGATCAACCAAATCTTGAGTATGTCGATGGCAGAGGAAGTCATCAGATCACTTATTGATATAGAAGCCTCTACATAATAAGACCAAACACACATAATACTTTTATACTAGTGGATTGCAATCATCACATATAGATTTATCTAGAATATTCTATCATTGCCTCATGAAGGCTCTATATAGGTGGTCAACTTATATTATAAAAAAATTGATTAGAGAATTAAGGAATTGTTCTTTGTAATGGTTATACTATCTATTGTAAGTAACTTGTAACACATAATTTGCTAATAAAATGGAGTTACATTGATGTTTTACCTATTTATTTTTTGTACTATGTTATATTGATTTTCTGTGCAATTTTTTTCTATCTCATGTATATGAATGGTGCCCTTCTCATTAACGTGCACACTTAAAGATTAAAAAACTAGATAGTAGAATATGCATCTTAGTCATTTCCCACTCAAATGCACCACATTTAAATGAAAACTTGGGTGAAACCTCTTTCTTTTGGAAAGTTGAATATGTCAACATCTTAGACTACACCAAACCTTTGTTAGACTACCTCTATAGGCTTTGGGTCTAAAAAGAGGTAACACTTCCCACCAAGTCTTAGTATGGTCAGCTCCTTAAACTTTTTGTATTAGTTCCTCTTTCCACTCTACACAAAATGGTTGCTCTTACATTAAGATGCAATGTCCCTCTACAACTAATAAGCACTATCATCAAAGTTTATATATATTACAATAACTAAAATAAATAGAAATAAATAACTAATATCAATTATAAAATAGGAAAAACATATATATACTAACTAAAATAAATAGAAGGAAATTTCTAACATCCATTATAAAATATGAAATATTCACATAAAATTTAAAAATTCAAAGAGACAAAATAATGTTTCGAGAATGATACTACTTTTTAAGTATTAACATATTTAGAATTAAAACTCTTTATATAGAAAAAGTCCATAAAAAAAAAAACCAAGGTGATTTAGTGAGTCACTATTAAAGTTTAATCAAAATTATATATATAATGTGTATTATATAATTATGGTCGTATCTCATAAATAGTCCAAATAGTCCCCATAAATTGGTGAGAAATTTCGGTTGGTCTAACCACTCACGTGGAATATAAAACACGAGAATGGAAATTGTGAATCTTCTGGAAAAAAAAATTTATATTTTGTAGTCATTCTTGTCACGTATTCGTATTATTATTATAAAAAAATAGAAACTAACACCATATATTTATACACTAGATAACGAATTTAACCTAAGCATTAGGACTTTAACCAAAAGGCTATATTGTTTATATATTTACTCAACTACAGAGCCAACTAACCCTCGTGGTAATATATTAATTAAAGTGGTTGAAATGGCCATATGCAAACTGGAACTGAATCAACCCTACTGACAAAACTCCAACAACAGAATTATGACATGGTAGTTATAAGAGTAACACTACTAAGTGGCATTATAGGCATTTAAAAATTGAGACGTACAATTCATTATCAAAACAATGGGACCTGCAATATAATGTCAATTTGATGTGCCAGATATGATGTAATATGATGTAACATGACAACAAAACAATTGACTTCCCAGATGATGGCATGCCAATTTAACAATGGATGTCTTTGAGAATAATTTTCATAAACTTATATAAATGATTGGGCATATTACTTCAACTCAAAGCAATGCTAAGAAGTAAGATGGCAGGAATTCAAGGTCTAGGCTCATTCTGCTGCATCTGTTTGCAGCTTTCACTCTATCTCCTCCTCCTCCTCATCAGTGGAGAAGTCCATGCAGCAGAAACTTCTTCTCCAACTATAAGTAGAGACAGCTTCCCAAAGAATTTCAAGTTTGGTGCTGCCACATCTGCTTATCAGGTGATTCCTTCCATGTCAATCCCCTCTGCACCTTCAACTTAAAAATCAATATTACATTCTGCAGCAGAGCTCTGCTGGTTGATTTCTTGATATTTTTCCTTACAAAATCTTGTTTTTTTNTCAGTATATCAAATCACTCATTCAGGTGAAGGTAAAACCATAGAGTTTTCACCTCACCAAGTTGTAATCAAGGATCTAAAAGATCCTAAGCATGTTCTTGCAACTGGAATTGTTGATGATATTACCAAGTTGTACAAGTTTGATAACTTTGGGTCATCAATTTTTTCATCAGTTTTTGTTGCTCATAGGGATGACTTGAGCAAACTTTGGCATGAGCGGTTTGATCATCTAAACTATCGCTCATTGCAACAACACAAACATGAACGTTAATGCCAATGGCAATGGCTTTTTAAACAATTATTGGTATTGAATTACGTGAATGTAGGAAAAATTGCCGATGGAAAGAATGGAGATGTTGCAGTGGATCAATACCATCGTTATAAGGTACGACATATTAATTATCAAAAGAAGCATGCAGATCTCGCGTGTTATTTTGTGAGCGTTGATGGAATTTAAATTATTTGCGATGATTATATGCAGGAAGATGTCCAGCTTTTAAAAAATATGGGAATGGACGTCTATCGGTTTTCTATTTCTTGGTCACATATATTTCCCAGTATGTTAAAGGAGAGTTTATTTATACTTGAATAGTCCATTGTTGTTGTTTCCTTCCACAATTCTCTAATGGCTTCCACTGTTTTAGAGCCGATTCATTCAGACACAAAGGAGTTGTGAATTCAGAAGGAATTGCTTACTACAACAACCTTATAAACGAGCTCCTCAAGGATGGTATCAAAAAATCATGTAGTAGAACAATAGATGAATGCTCCTTTTCTATCTTACTAATTTTCTAATGCATACTTGTTGCAAAATAAATATCTCTAGTTTCACAAAATACTTTTGATGGAGAGTTTCCTATTTCCATTCCGGTTTTGAGCATACTCGTGATTTTGACTTCACAACTTTAGTTTTTTAACATTTAGGCATACTATACTTTATTATAACAGACAAAAGTGCCACTGTTAAATGTTTTTTTTTTTAATAGTTAAAATTACTTTAGCTTTTTGAAAAGACCCGCGTCTGAACTTCAGGCCGCCACAGCGTGCCCTCTCGGCCCTGCGTCCTTAGGTTTTGGCCCTCAATCCCGTGCTATGGAAGGTCCTGGGGATCCTAACCCGCCCCCGGAGGTCACAGCATTCAAAACAATGATAGCAGCCGGCCCCAAACGCCCGCCCTCTGCAAGTCAGCAGAAATTCGTAAAGAAAATGGCCTCGATCCCCTCAGTGGCATTGCCTGAAGCAGAGACGTGCAAAGCAGCATTAAATCTGGCAGAGAAGGGACTCATTGGACAGTTTACGGGCCTCTGGCCATCTCCCAAATCAGTAGAGGACTGGACTCAGAGGAATTGGAAGCCTCTGATCAAAG
>SNQJ01S0098275.1:31612-58371 GCA_010110895.2 Picea sitchensis | reverse complement strand
GCTTGATTTTCCATCATCATGACATCATCACAACGACCAAATTTGTGGATAACAGAATGCCCCCCAAAGTCTGAGAGCGGAACTAGTGACATAAGGTCTAATGCTCTAATATTCTAATGCTTTTTTTATGATGCATAATTGGGTACTAGTAACTCCATCTGCAACTCCGTTTTGTCTCTCCTCCAACTGGGTTTTCCACATAAGGTCTTCAATAAACTTATTAGCACCATCTCCCCTCGTCAACACCTGGACAACTTGCTCCTATGCAACCAATGATTTTTTCTCCAAACCACACAATGTTATTTCATCAACATGACATGGGTTGTCACACAAGGGACCAACTAACTCACTAGATGATATCGTGTTGTGATGGGATTCATGTGGAATATCACCCTCATACAATATTTCATCCACCAATTCAACCCCTTTGTTGTCATCCTCCACGCATAGCTCTGGTACTATCATGATTGTATTATCATACATATAAATAGGATAAGGTACTATATCATGCATAGGTGTTATCACGCTTGAATCACCTTCATCATAAGCATCATTGACATGGAAATATATTGTATATTCAACATTGACTGATTGGAACATTTCCTCATAGTCTTCATAAGTAGGACAAGATGTTGCATCATCATCTTTTGATGATTTGAAAACTTCATCATGGGTATACCCATTCAACACACCACTGTCATCGGCCTCATCAATTAGCTCTAATGGTGTATCATAGGCTGTTGTTTGGTCTTCCTCTATGCAAACATCCTCAACATGGCTATATGCACGCTCCTCTTCTTGTCTTTCATGCTCATCTCTCTTCAATTTCTTCCCTATGCCTTTAAAAGAATCCTTGTCCACATTCTTGGGCCAACTTCTGTACTTGAGGGTGTAATAGATTTTAAAGGGAAAAGGTACACAAATCTCCTCACCCAATGCTAGATACTCCTGGTAGTAATAAGGCATGTTTTTAATTGTTGTTAGCCTCCTTGAAATTTCATTCATGAGCTCTTTTTCCATCTTTTCTTACCCCTGTACAATCCTTCTTTACTGTTGTTATAAACTTTTGCCTATTGATGTAGGTTTATGTGGATTTTCCGACTCAAAGATTTTGTCAAACAATCAGCTGGCCTATCAAGTATTTACTGTATGAACCTCCTTACTATTGGATATAAATATTTTTTGTCGTAAAGATCATGTAAAACACCATGTAGGCTCCCACAATCACTCAATCAAATCAACCCTTACTGTTGTCATCTTGTTTATTGTTTTTTGTAACTATTGGCTTGGGTTTTAATGTTGAGATTTGTAAATGATAAACATAGTTGGTGCCAATAGTAATGTATTCAAGATATAGAAAACACATGATTCATAGAAACTATGTAACACAATGTATGGCAGCAAGGGAGGGAAAAACTATTATTTTTATTGTTATCCACCCTTACTATAATGGCCACAGGGATATACTCATAGATCTAGTCAAAGTCACTGTTGGTTTGTTCTTAGAAGTGCACACTCCTTCAACAACAAATAAACTTTGCTCTATCATCGATGCACTTAGCCTTTTGAAAATGAAATCGACCCAACATCATAGATCTCAGTCCATAAATGAGAATCGACCCACCTAACCATTAAGAAATCTGCTCAACAAGAATAAATTGGTCCATAAATAAGGTAACACAACTCTGCTAGGAAGTATGGATTTTTATGGCACGTCCTGCCAAGAACAAAACTTTTGCCCAACTGGATACGTCTAGTTGCTATGGGATTTCGCCCCCACACACCCAACTCAGCTTGTAAATGAAGATCTCGGCCAACGAAAGGAAGAACTCGATCCCCGAGAAGCAAACTTGGGCTGGCACAAGTGATATTGATTTGGCATATAAGAAAACGATTCAACTAATTAAGAAAATGACCCAACTTGCTACTTTATCTCTACAACCAACAAACTCGGCTTTTAATGATAGACTTAGACTCTCTATGATAGATTGCGACCCTCTTCCATATACTTTGTTTCTCCCTAATGGAAATCAACCACTACTCCATAAAAATCAATCTCCCTTACTCAAAATTTGACCCTCTTTATCAAAACGACCCTCACAACCAAAACTCAACCTCTATACTCTCGATTTGACCTTTACATAAGTGATCTCGCCCTTATTCAAAGGAAATCCACCTAGTCACAAAGAAATAAACTTCTTGAGGTATGTAATTCGGTCCAATAAGGAAACTCATCTCCTCAATCAAGGGACTTGTGATGAATATATTGTGATTGATGTCAACACTGCAGGGGGAGTTTGTTTGACTGATTACTTGACATTGTCATTGATGACAAGATATTTGTGATAGGATGACAATGGACTCTTAAAAATTGGTTGCAAAAGAACCCTTAGTTGAGGAAGGAGGATAGATCACGCCTTGATCATCGATCATCGAAGAGATCGATGATCCTGTATCAATAGAAAATCAGACTTTGTTGAATCATGTTTGCAGTTGGATAGAGAGTCGAATCCCCTTTGCAAGTGTGGAGGAACAAGAATTGTCGGATCAAGATAAAGAATCAGCCATGACCATAGATTCATCGAAACAACACCTTTTTCATGTGTCTAAAGGTTTGGACGTTTAAGATTAGATCTGGAGCGACGTAAATCTAGATCAACAACGGGAAGTAGTCATGAGTTCAGAGTCCAAAAACAAATGGATTAAGGATTTCAGAGTAACATATTTAGAGTGTAAGTTGGAAGAATACCCCGACGAGAAGTTCCAACCAATGACATAGATTGATCAAAGAACAAAGAGATCGACGGTCATTGGGAATCCACGTGTCAGGGTTTGGAGCAACCATCCATAGTTCTGAAAGAGTTAGAACATATCTCCAACCAATGGTCCAGATGTATTCAAAGTAGAGAGATCAACTAGTGCGACAGTGGCACGTGGAAATATCTTATTGGTTGTCGGAGTGAAGCCATCAAATTCTAATAAGGAACTCAGATAGAACAAGACCGATCAACAACTGGGATCTATTCAGAGTGGAATAGATCAACGACTCTGGAAAAGGACACATTGTAGTTTATAGAGACACTTGATGAGTTGACATCAATGATTGTGAAGTGGACAAGTGGCAGTGGGATCCACGACTGTGAGTGAGACACGTGGCAGATACGTACAAGTCATCCGACAGGAACGACTTCGAAAGAATATTCTTTGATGCTCTTACTTCGAAGTGTGAATAAAAGGGTAAATTGTTTCACTCCGAAAGACTTATACACAACCCTTTGCACTCCTAATCCTTCAGAACGTAATTCAATATGAGAAGGGAATATTCTTTGATGATTTTGTATAAGAGAGTTTGAATGTAAGACTGCATTGGGAATCCGACAAGAGACTTTGAATGAGTGTGAGTCAGCTCATACGCCACATCAACTATCATGTTATAGCCAAAAAAGGACAAGGCCATGTGTTAGAGTGCCAAGTTAGCAAAGCATACGAAGAAAAGCTTAAGTAAGTGATGATGTCAGTAGCCACAACAACATCAAGTCAGTACCATGTCAGATCCACATGGAAGTTGTCTAAGCAGCCACATCATATCATAGTAGATTGGTTGACGACACTCGGGGTACTCCGACAAAGGAGCTCCAAGGAGAAATTTGGACCGTTGGTCGACATGCGAACGAGATGCGATGAACATCATAGATCTATAGGGGTCCCACCTAACCAACTTACGCAAGGTATACAAAGAAGGGCGATCATGTCAGTGACATGTGTAAAACTGTGAATGGTCCATGTGGATAGGATAATGTCAGCGCCATGTCATAAGGCCCGGGGGTACGGTATCCCGGTGACCCGGTGAACATAGGAACAGATCAATGAATGAGATCAAGTCTAGACCAAATCTAACGGTCATTGTGCGTCGAGATGGTGCTAATTGTTTCGACACCCTGGTGGTCCCGATATGAACGGATAAATCGACGGTTGTGATCAAATGTAGGATAGATCATACGATTGTTGTACCTTGAAGTGTTGTAGAGTGTATTGGTACCCCACTGAATGCGATTGTAAATCAATGGAGAAGATTGAATCCATGATGAGATCTGACGACAAATGAGCATCAAAATTGTGTTGTGTGGTCTGTGAGTAGATCACGAGAAATGAAAAGTGTAAGGGCCTGATTTTAAGGAAGAGGCAAAGGGACTTAGAGATGACTTGATGAGCATGGATTCACATGGGGACAAATGGTTGAGTACACAATCTATATAAATAATGATCATTTGATCAAGCTAGTTGCAGTGAGGTGTGGATGGTTAGTGAATCTGAAACAATGAGGAAGTGGAGCGGAGTTCGTATCTCATTACGGTCGATTTCAAGCAAAATCTTTGTAAAGGAATTTCATATCATATAGGTTGGTGCTTGGTTTTTAGGTTGGTGTCCTCATTCATTTGCAGGTTGGTGCCTGGTTTGTAGGTTGGTGCGTACAAAGGATCGATGTCCTCTTTCATTTGCAGGTTGGTGCCTGAATTATGAGTTGGTTCTCATAAGAGGATCGATGTCCTCACAAAAAATCGTTTTTCCAGAAATTGACATTTATCTATAAAATGCTTTCAAGGTTTTCACTTCTATATCTGTAATGTGTTGATTATAATGAGTATATCTCTAATATGAATGTATGCAATTATAAATGCTAATGTGTTTTGAATCAGTTTAAGACAAAAATAAATTAAAGGGTATAGTATTGATTACCCCCCGTCTCTTAGTGCTATTGAACATTCCAACAATTGGAATCAGAGCTAGGTTCCTCCAACAACAGTCTAACCATTGGAAGGCAGATCCCAATAGGTCACATGGATAAACACGAGAAATTTTCCTTAAGCAAATCTCCATATTTGATGGAACAGATTCTGCCTTCTGGAAAATCAAAATGAGAGTGTATTTGCAGTCACTAGGGTATGATGTCTAGGAATCAGTAAAAAATGGTTATGAAACCCCAACAAATCCAGTTTTTGATATAGGTGCAAAGAAGCTTGGTGAGAACAATGCAAAATCCATGAATGCAATTCTTGAAGGATTATAAAAATCAGAATTCACCAAAGTAATGCACTGTATATCAACAGAGGAAATGTGGGATAAACTGCATAACACTCATGAAGGAGATGATAAAGTCAATCAAACAAAGCTACAAACTCATAGGAATCAATTTGAAAGCCTGAAGAGGAATGAAGAAGAAAACATTGCAGCGTACCTTTTACATGTGGATGAAATTGTAAACATCATCATATGATTGGGGGAAACGATTGATGAGCAATTCATTGTGCAAAAGGTACTCAGATCACTTGCTATGAGATTCAATCCTAATATATCAACTCTTGAAGACAAAAAAGAATTGGAAAAATTAACAATGGTTGAATTGCATGGAATTCTAACAGCCTATGAGATGCAAATAAGACAAGAAGAAGTACCTAAAAGGGAAGTAACATTCAAAGCCTAAAAAAAGATCAACAGAAGAAAATACAAATCAAGTGACAACTCAAATGATGATTTTGATTTAGAAGAAGCCAACTTTGTGAGAAGGCTCCAGAGAGGAACCGAAAAATATAAAGGTAAGCTTCCTTTCAAATGTTTCAATTGTGGTGAAGTATCTTAGACAAAATATGGGAGTCATTCCCATTTCTCAGTGAAAGATTCAACTGAAAGCTATTGGGAGCTCAACATAACCAAAAACTCAGGGGGAGAGTGCTTATGGTTGCACATTGCAAAGCAAAATGAAGAGTATCGCGTTAGGGGGAGCTACAAAAAGACAAAAATATTATTGACTACGATGAAGAAATTACCAAATACATAAACCCTTTTCCATTGATATCAAAGGGGGAGAGAAACGAGACAGGGGGAGCAACTTAACAATAGAGTTACCATCAATGATAAAGGGGGATATTGTTGAATATATTGTCATTGATGTCAACAATGTAGGGGGAGTTTGTTTGACTGATTTCTTGACAATGTCATTGATGAGAAGTTGTTTGTGACACGATAACAATAGACTCTTAAATCATGGTTTTAAAAGAACCCTCAGTTGAGGAAGGAGGATAGATGATGCATTGATCATNAATGTAGGGGGAGTTTGTTTGACTGATTTCTTGACAATGTCATTGATGAGAAGTTGTTTGTGACACGATAACAATAGACTCTTAAATCATGGTTTTAAAAGAACCCTCAGTTGAGGAAGGAGGATAGATGATGCATTGATCATAGATCATCGAAGAGATCAATGATCCTACATCAATAGAAAATAGGACGTTGTTGAATCATGTTTGCAGGTGGATAGATAGTCGAATCCCCTTTGCAAGTGTGGAGGAACAAGAACCGTTAGATCAGGATAAAGAATCAACTGTGACCATAGATTCATCAGATCGAGACCTTGTTCATGTGTCTAAAGGTTTGGACGACTGAGATTAGATCTGGAGTGGAGTACATCCAGATCAACGACGTGAAGTAGTCTTGAGTTCGAGTCCGAAAACAAATGGATTAAGGCTTTCAGAGTAGTATATATGGAGTGTAAGCTAGAAGAATACTCCGACGAGGAGTTCTGACCAACGACATAGATTGATCAAAGAATAAAGAGATCGATGATCATCATGAATCCATGTAGTAGGGTTTGGAGCGGCCATCCATAGGTCCGAAAGAGTTAGAACAGAGCTCCAACCAATGGTCCATATGTATTCAGAATAGACAGATCAACGACTATGAAGGTTATGTGTGGTGGTATCTTATTGGTTGTCAGAGTGAAGCCATCGGAGTCCAGTAAGGAACTCTGATAGAACAAGACCGATCAACGACTAGGATCTATTCATAGTGGAATAGATCAACGACTCTGAAAAAAGGACTTGTAGCAGTTTACAAAGACACGTGATGAGTTGACATCAACGATTGTGAAGTGGACACGTCGAAGTGAGATCCATGGCTGTGAGTGAGACACGTGGCAAATGCGTATACGTGATCCAACAAGAATGACTTTGAAAGAATATTCTTCGATGCTCTTGATTTGGAGTGTGAATAAAAGGGTCAATCGTTTCACTCCGACAAAACACTCCGAAAGACTTAAACACAACCCTTCGTGGTCCTAATCCTTCAGCACAAAATTTGATATGAGAAGGGAATATTCTTCTATGCTTTTGTATTAGAGTGTTTGAATGTAAGACTGCATTGGAACTCTGAAAAGAGAATCTAAATGAGTGTGAGTCATATCATACGCCATATCAGAGCCACGAAAGGAGAAAGGACGAGGCCACGTGTCAGAGTGCCAAGTCAAAAAAGTGTACAAAGAAAAGTTGAAGTAAGTGGTGACATCAACATGACATTAGTAGCCACGTCAGTGTAAGTAACCATGACAACATCAAGTCAGTACCAGGTCAGATCCACTTGGAAGTTGTCTAAGCAACCACATCATATTGGAGTAGATTGATTGACTGTAGTGGGGGTACTCCGACGTAGGAGCTCCAAGGAGAAATTTTGATCGTTGGTCGGCATGCGAAGGATATGCGATGATCGCCGTAGATCTACATGGGTCCCACCTAACCATCTTACACAAGGTATAAAAAGAATGGTGGTCATGTCAGTGACATGAGTAAAACCGTGAATGTTCCACGTGGATGAGATAATGTCAATGCCATGTCATAAGTCACATGGGTTTGATATCTTGGTGAATATAGGAATAGATCAACGAATGAGATCAAGTCTAGACCACATCTAATGGTTGTTGTGTGTCGAGATGGTGCTAAGTGTTTCAACACCCTGGTGGTCCCGATATGAAAGAATAAATCGACGGTTGTGATCAAATGAAGGAAAAATTGGATGACTATTGTACCTTGAAGTGTTGCAGAGTGTATCGGTACCCCGATGAACGTGGTTGTAAATCAATGGACAAGATTGAATCTAGGATGAGATCCGATGACTGTTTAGCGTCAAAATTGTGTTGTGTGGTCTGTGAGAAGATCGCGTGAAATTAAAAGTGTTAGGGCCCGATTTTAAAGAAGAGGCAAAGGGATTCAGAGCCAAATTGATGAGCATGACTTCATATGGGGACAAATGGTTGAGTACAGAATCTACATAAATAATTATCCCTTGATCAAGCTAGTTGTAGTGAGGTGTGGATGGATTAGTGAATCTGAAACAACAAGGAAGTGGAGGAGAGTTCATATCTCATGAACCTTGTGGAGAAGAAAAGAAGACTAAATATTTTGTGAAGTTATTTTTTTGGCTTACGGTCGATTTCAAGAAAAATATTTGTAAAGGAATTTCATATCATCTAGGTTGGTGCGTGGTTTGTAGGTTGGTGCCTACAGAGGGTCAATGTCCTCATCCATTTGCATGTTGGTGCCTGGTTTGTAGGATGGTTCCTACAAAGGACCGATGTCCTCTTTCATTCGCAGGTTGGTGCATGAGTTATTCGTTGGCACTCATAAAAGGATTGGAGTCCTCATAGAAAATTATTTATCACAAATCAACATTTATCTATAAAACACTTTCAAGGTTTTCACTTCTATATTTGTAACGTGTTTATTATAATGAGTATATATCTAATATGAATGTATGCAATTATGAATGTTAATGTGTTTTGAATCAGTTTAAGACAAAAATAAATTAAAGGGTATAATATTAATTCACCCCCCCTCTCAATACTATTGAGCATTCCAACAACTCGGCCCAACTACAGAAGATCTCGTTCCCACTATGACATTCGGTCTCCAACAATAATATTTGACCAACAATTAATGAATCTCGACCTTGGTACTGTAACTCTGTGTCTGGCAATCAAAATGACTTGTTGTAATTGAAGAACTTGGATTTCGTATCATTGTTTCCCCTCATGTTGGCAAGATCTCTAGCTCTGATACCAGTGTAATATCCCCATTGTAGCTAAGCTAGGATATTAGTTCTTTGTTGTTCAATTTATGTTATTTCTGGTAATGTACTTTGCATTACATATGTTACTGTGTTGGTCGACAACTTTCTACAAACAATTTACATGTATTCTCACAATAGACATTTCGTCAAACATATTGCATGCATCCAAGGTACACATGAAGTAGAAGAGACAATATGGGAATTCTATTATGAATGGAACCAGATCACAACAATACAATATATAATGGATTCCATGGCAGCTGCAATACATCAATGATAACACACAATATGTAAACTAAAACCTGGAACAATACCATAGTCTCTCCAATAGATGATGCATCCTCCTCGAGGAAACCCCACAGACCTCCTAAGAAGGTCATTACACCTACACAACTGAAAAATCACAAAATGAAGCTCCAATGAAGACCTCAGATGGATCTTCCTCCTTGTCTAGCTAGGGTGGATATTGCACCACTAAAACTAAACTCAAATGGAAGGGTTTTTCCAAAACCCCAACGAAAACCTTGGCTCACAAGAGTACTCCAATAAGAGATCAACCCAAAACATAATCCCAAAGTGAAGCGATACCCCTCCTTTTATTCTTCCTCCATGCCCTTCTAGAAGTTCCCCTTTTTGACTATATAAAACATGACCCTTATTCCCCCCTTTTTAATTTTCACTCAAAGATTAAAGTTGCTTTCATAATGTTTAACAAATATTAATCTAAAGTTACTTTATTATATTTTAATTAAATGTCACTTTAGAAACACAACATCTCCCAGGTAGGTGACATCAAATAAACCCCCTGACTCCCTTTTTCTTCATTGACAAGCCTCAAAATCCATCTCTAACTACACAACAGGGGAACCCAAAAAAAGGGGACACGACAAATCAAAATCATTGAAATCCACTACGAGTCCAATGGACAAGACACTAGTTCTTATTCTCTGTTTTTTACCTTAGTCTAGTACCCAAGTCTCATACTTAGTGGTGGAAAGTTGCTTAAACAATAGATGGCTATGAGCAACTCAGGCCCAATCCTAAACATATTGTTGGTTTCCTTCATGGGTCCACTCATACATCTAATAATTATGGATGTTTTACCCAAACATTGATGGAGTGCCCAAGGTACTGTTGCATGTAAGGAAGGTGCTTATTATAAAACAAGCATATCTGAACCTTTCCTCCATCGCCATATATCACACCATAAAATTATTTCCTTGTGACATGCCAAAAATAACCAAAGTTTTGAACCCCCACAACTTTCCCTCTATATTGTGCCCCATCAAGTTTTCCCTACATACCATATTTTAATTTGACCCTCGACATGACAATATTCAAAATTTAAATCAATATGCAAAAGGGGAAATATTTTGAATTATAAAACAACTTTGTCTCATTGTTTCTTTTTCATTTCTACTCCACTATTGTCACTTTCTCCTCGAGCACACCAAAGCCACTATACACACAAAATGTCAAGACCGTCAATCAATTGATCGCATGAATCTGCACCAAAAGGCCCCGATGTACTTCTTCCCGGTATGCATCTATCACTAGGGTTTAAATAGATTCTTGTAATTTTTAATTCCCAAATAGATTAAAAGAAATCCACCTTGACCAACATCCTTTGCCACATGGCCCTAAGATTCCCAAAGAAACGTAAGAAATGGATTAATCAAGTATTCCATGTATTCACTTGTTCCATTCTTTGTATGGCTCTAATAGAGGAGATTTATTCCTTTTGTGGTGAAACCCTCGTTATCAACTGGTTGAATCTTTCCTTCGTGCCCACCAAAAGGATAAATGGTCACTATCTTACTCGTCCCCTCTTCCACTCTCCATTCTACTTCACTTAAAAAAATTTCATCTAAACATACCTTAGATATTGCTCAAGGGGAAAATGGCCAATTTTCATTTTCAATACCAAAGCCCCGTGTTGACGTCAAAAGACTAAGGAGTCTCCAACATCAACATTTCAACCTCCCGCAGGGCTAGGCGAGAAGAAGCGGGAATATCACCCCAGGCTTAAATCCCTAGAAATAAATGTGCATTGAGCTCTAGGCCAATTTTACCCTAACCTATAGTCCAAGCATGAATTGCTTTGCCTTATAATTTAACCTTTTAACAATATTTAATTTTTATGTAATTTCACGATTTCTATGCTATTTACAATTTTAACAAAATTTATACATTTATAGTGACAAAATTAGATTTAATCAAGGAAATGCACACACAAAAAAGAAAGCAATACTTTTGTTTTTATTTTAGCAAAAGGAAAAATAAATAAAACAAAGTCAACTTAAAGCTAAGGAAGTTAATAAACTATGCTAATTTGAAGAATATAAATGACATGATATAACCTTCTTCTTCTTCCCTTTTTTTTTTTTTATATTTTTTTTTAATTTCATTAGGAGTTAAGAGTGACTAAGACATAATAAAATTAAAATAGTAAAAGAAAAAAAGAGTTTATATACATTAAAATCGTTAATGAGTAAAACCTATTTACATATAAAACATTCATGAATTTGTTCATTTTGCTTTTTAAAGCTAGGATGTAAGAATAATAAAATTAAAATAATAAAATAAACAAAGTTTATCTACACTAGTTAGATAGTAAATAAACTTTATGAACTCGATTGTTTACAATATAAATACATTTAATTTGTCTTTTAAAGATTTTGTCTAACTTTTTTTTTGAAATCAGAGTTTTAAATAAATAAAGAAGAGGAAAACTAAGGACTTTAAAGAAAAATCAAAGAGATATTCTAGAGTGAGGAAAAAAACAGATTTTCGTTAAAAGAGCTTCTCATACAAATCACAAATCTTCAAAATCTGCAAGTCTCTGCGTAGACTAGGGCCAGGTATATGGTCTTTATCCCTTCTAGACGCAATGTACAATAGAAAGACAAAGCGTGAAAAGGAAAAATAAAGCTAAGCTAGAAGTGGAATAGAGCAATGGTGGTGAATCGCAAAGAGGAAACCTCGTGAAGGTCAACAAGCTCATCCTCCCCTATTCCTTTTGCTTCTTTGCAAAACCCCCTATTTCTAATGATCCTGCCAATCTCTGTTGAAGATGTAATAAAGAATGAAATGGAAAATTCCTCCCAACACTCACATCATACTATTCTCTGAATATTCTGCCTAAGTTCTCTCTCTGAATTTTACTTCTGAGATAATATCTCCTTCAGAAGATTTATGTCTTCCTAATAAATTTCTCCCCTCTATATGGTTCCACGCTACTCCTTTTATTTCTTTTATTGAACAGTTCCTTCAGTTAGATAGTTTTGTAACCGAATTTGAACTGCCTGGGGACTTCGTTAACACATGACTAAAATAATTCGCTATTGTTATCTTCGGGTCATTCATTTAGTTTTCTTTATGTGTTAATACTTATTTTCCATGGATTTAATATGTAGCCTCTCTATTTATTCCAAATGTATTCTCTGGATTACAAAACGCTCTACCATGTCGTTGATATTGATAACTAGATCGTCGTGAATGGGCTAGACAGGGATCTGATTACCATCTTCATGAACTTGCATCCCATCAATTCCATCTTCCTACAACAAAATTGTTATATCTCCTCCCTCCGTGTGAGAATTCATTCCTATAATAATATCTGGTCGTGGACAGGGGGGGTCATGATACATTGACTGTGATATTTCTCCAATCATATGGACGAACTTGTTAGGGCGTTTAAACTGAGATATCTCTCGGGAAGAAGATGGTCGGAATCCAATTCCTCCATGATTGGGACTGTAAGCCTCTTGGAAGGTCCATCCACCTCTTTTATTTGCTTCTTGATCATTTACGACCTCTCCAAGGTATTCACATATGAATGTCCCACGTGAAATTGCTTGTGCAACTCTAACTGCCCAACCTGCTTTGTTTTGTATACTTCAATTTTTACTTGCACTCCCTTCTGTAGCACAATTACCAACTATCCCATGATCATGCATCCCATTCTCTCTACTTGCTTTCAGTCTTCCATCATCTTTTGTTGCATCAACATGAGATGGTGCCTTTATCTCAGGAATCCATGGAGCTATTGTTGTGCTACTATTTTGTCCTTCAATGCCGAGATGCTTGTTGGGTTTTTCCTTTTCACATGAAACAATAGTCAACAAATCTTTTGCAACTTTTAGATATTTTGACACCTCTTCAATTATCCAATCCAGGATTCTGGCCTTAGAATTTGATCGATAAGCATTTCCCTCTAAAAGACAAGCATTCATGAAATCACGCAATAGATCTGTGGCCTGACACAACTGGATCTTGTCTTTTTCTGAACATGTATTTCTCAAAAGCTTGTTCAAAATTTCCGATGAGACATGTCTATCACTAATCTTCCCCCCGTGCCGAACTGAACTCGGACGATGATTTTCGTAATAGGAAGAACCTGAATTTTCCCTATGAGAACACTGACTGCTATTATTGCGGCACCATCCAATGCAACGTGACCAATTTACACTCTGGTGAGGGGCCTTCGTAGAAGACTTCTCTTGTACCAAAAAATCTTGAGATTGAGATTCAAACTGTTGATGCCTCTGAATGGTGCCACCATCATTGTTCCACCTCATAGCTGATTTCTCTGATATGTCATCCAAATCTTGGAAGGGTGTATCCGATGGTTGATTCTTGTCTAAATGTTGTCCCTCAATTGATAGCCTCACTCTCTGATTGCTCTTAATTGAAGTATTTGAACTTGGTGTCCTATCACTATCTGGTATTTGACCACCTTGAAGCAAATGCTCAAGACAAAAAGATGACCCATTTTTACATCGACGAGTACACCGCCTTCCATATATTGTCTCTATTTCCTCTGTTATAATCCACACCTTCATAACTTCCAAAATATTATGTTGGATGTTGTAACAATATTTCACGACGATTATAACAGTTTAAACGCAGTCAACAAGAGCAACTACATTATGACTCCCGAGATGCCCATGAGCATGCATAGACAATCCATATATATTTGAAGAATCTCCACAAGGTTATTTTTCTTATCTTCACAGTCCTGTTACCACATGTTACGGTATATCTAAAACACAAATGATCACATTCCTTGGTCAACTTCGCTAGATGTATCTGGCCTTCTCCATTACCCTCTGTAAAAGACAATAATATCCATAGGAGTGGCATCAAGGGATCTTGAAGAATAGTTATTGAGTCTCTCTTTTACATGTTGAGTCTCTCTTTTACATAGTGCATAAGGCGGGTACATAGATCAACCATGGTGACATAAGGGTCTTTGGACATGTGTGTCATTGGTGAAATAAGACAGTCTGAATCCAGAAAAAGTGAAACTTTGCGCAAGTGGTGTGACTGGAGAGGGAGCCTGGCAATGATTTGATGGCTAAGTCCTGTTGACAAAAATCGTGGTAAAAAATTGCCAAACAATAGATGCTCGTTGCTTACAGTGGCGTGCAAGTTTTAAACAATAACATACGATCATCGATTCTCTACAGGAAAGGGGAAGGGAAGGGTAATGACAAGACTGAGGGAGACTCAATGTGGGACAAGGAAAGGTTGATAAGGTTGGGTAGATCAGGTTATAAAACATGGGGAGACACGATGGAGGTCAAGGGAGTCATGGATCGAGACTTCGTAGAATAAATCATGGAAAGTGGTAAGTATGAGGGGGTTTTGTCCTGTTGTATAACCCAGAAGGACAACTCTTCGAAACTTGACGAGATGGCTACGAGGCTAGAAAAATGTCATGGATATGCGTTGAGGGAAATACCCAAAACACTCAGCGTCCACAACGTGTATGCTGGAGGCATCTCAAAATGAAAGGGGACAGAGAAAAGGAAAGAAGGAATATGGGGATAGGACTGATGAATGTGACAAGCGAGGATGTCCCACGTAGCAGGCGAATAATAGACAAGCAAGGAATTATGACAAAGGAATGCAACTTGGTTCGCCTGCAAGTCTGTTGTCCACCAAAACACATTTGGTCAATCAGTTAAAAATATATAGATAGACTACCTTTTAATATCACCAATCATTGCTCCATCACTTCTGACCGTAAGAAAGGGCAAAAAATGAAAAAGAAGCAAAAGAAATAAAAGCGAGAAAATAAACTGAGTAAAAGTGAAATCAACAAAAAACTAATCTATCCCTTCCCATAATTTTTATTTTTATTATTATTATTATTAATTTTTATTTTTTGGTTATTTATTTACAGAGGAAAATAAACCTTTAGCTTGGACTCAGGTCGGATTAAATTTAGCGTAAATGAATGCATCATTTGCTTTGCATGTAGGTCTTATGACTTTGACAAATTCAAGCGTGGAGGAACAACCAAAATGCCAACCAACAGATGTGTACTATGCAGAGAAATGATAAAGCAATACCCAAAAGAAGCGATCTCCCACCTCCAAGACATGCCAACCAACCGATTCTTTGTCAGTAACAATGAAGGTATTGATTGAATTAGATTTAGGGTTTAGGGTTTGTACCTTTGAGGGAAGATCCATGAATTTATCAAACCATTTAATATCACATGTGTACACCTTTATATCAAGAACATGATCGTCATGATGCAAAGAAGATTCATAACACATATTTAAAAACATTGGAATGCCCCTACAATAGTTACTATCATCAAAATAAAAATTGTGCCAAGGAGGGACATGCTCGATAGTGCCAAGTTCTTTATCCTCTTTTGATTAGAACAAAGGATTAGTGGAATTTGTTTACAAATTAAGATCTTGATTGAACTCATATATGTCTTCAGAAAAGAATTCGTTGCATGCATCATTAAAGTCATACTGGTCTTCATCATTTGACCACTCATTAGCATCATCATCAAATACAAATGTATTGTAAATTGGTTTGACATAATTAGCATTGATTTCTTCATTTGCGTAATCAACAATTCCATTGTATGCGTGTAGATAAGAAGCTTGGGATGAAAGGTGATTTTGGGTATGAGGTTTAAGAAGGGCATGAGAGGTGGATTGGTCATTAAGCATCATGATATAATCATGATCTTCTTCATATCCATGCTCTCGACCACAATAATTTGATTCATTATAATTAGGCCCCGAGAGAGAGGGTTCCCGAGATATATTCCCAACATGATTTAAAGATTGAGGCTCGAGAAGAAACATGCGATCTTGTAAGCTCTTAATGATGGGGATTAAAGAAGACAACTCCTTGTGTGAATCATAAACGCCAAAGGAGTTACCTGTTCTACGATTTTTCTCTTTGAAGTTGAGGGAAGTAGATAGGGATAGCTCTAGGTTTTGAACATTCTTTTCTTCCAACCGTCATCGGTAAAGAGGAGGTAGAAGTTCGTAGTAATGCAATAGGGCAGCCAAGTTGGTAGGGCGAATGGGAGTAGGAATTAAATTGTACAACTTGATAAACTGAATATTAAAAGTAAGAATGCTCTCATTTTCCTTCATGCATAATTGATTAAACCTCTTAAGATGTTCATAAGGACTATCTAAATGCCCAAAGGTAGGGGTAAATTAGTAAGAAAGTTCAAACCAAGTAGATATGCATCCATAAGGAAGACTGGAAAATAATGAGGCGACATCGCCTTGAAGGGAATTCATAAACAACAACATACAACTATCATTATTATTTACTCCGACAATGGCGCAAGCATTCAGAAACACACGAAGGTGTTCAATCACTGTAACAGTTCCATCGCCATGGAAGAGAGTCAAATGATTCTTGAATTTTTTAGGTAAAGGGTTAACCGGCTGGGCGAACTTCAAGGGAGTGGGCACAAACCAAGGGGAATTGTTTAGGTCTTCTTCAAACTCAAACATGCCATACTTGCGAACGACTTTCCCAGGGTTAGTAGCTGAAACCATAGGGTTACAACCATCAAACAGGCTTCCAATCGGTTGAGACATCGAGGTCCACGAAATTTGAAAGAATTAAAACATAAACTAGGAATGAACCATTGAACGGTTCTCCCCAGTATGGTCGCCAAAAATATATTGACGTCAAAAGACTAAGGAGTCTCCAACATCAACATTTTCAACCTCCCTCGGGGATAGGCGAGAAGATGCGGGAATATCACGCTAGGCTTAAAGCCCCAGACAAGAATGCGCATTGAACTCTAGGCCAATTTTACCTTAACCTATAGTCCAAGCATGAATTGCTTTGCCTTATAATTTAACCTTTTAACAATATTTATTTTTTATGTGATTTCATGATTTCTATGTTATTTACAATTTTAACAATGTCTATATGGAATTTATACATTTATAGTGACAACATTAGATTTAATCAAGGAGCATTACACAAAAATAAAAATAAAAAAATGCAATACTTTTGTTTTTATTTTAGCAAAAGGAAAAATAAATAAAACAAAGTCAACTTAAAGCTAAGGAGGTTAATAAACCATGCTAATTTGAAGAATATAGATGACATGATATAACCCTTTTTTTATTTTATTTCATTAATAGTTAAGATGTGACTAAGATATAATAAAATCAAAATAGTAAAAGAACAAAAGAGTTTATATACATTAAAATAGTTAAATGAGTAAAACATATTTACATATAAGACATTCTCATGAATTTGAATTTGTTCATTTTCCTTTTTAAAGCTAGGATGTAAGAATAATAAAATTAAAATAATAAAATAAATAATAAAATTAAAATAATAAAATAAACAAAGTTTATGTAAACTAGTTAGATAGTAAATAAACTTTATGAATATGATTGTTTACAATATAAATACATTTAATTTCTTTTTTAAAGATTTTGTTTAATCTTTTTTTTTTCTTTTCTTTCGAAGTCAAAGTTTTAAATAAATAAAGAAGAGTAAAACTAAGAACTTTAAATAAAAATCAAAGAGATATTCCAGAGTGAGGAAAAAAAAACTGATTTTGATTAAAAAGAGTTTCTCATACAAATCACAAATATTCGAAATCTGTAAGTCTCTGCATAGACTAGGGACATGCATATGGTCTTTAGCCCTTCTAGACGCAATGTACAATAGAGAGACCAAGAGTGAAAAGGAAAAAGAAAGCTAAGCCAGAAGTGGAATAGAGTAATGGTGGCGAATCGCAAAGAGGAAACCTCGTGAAGGCCAGCAAGCTCATCCTCGCCTATTCCTTTCGTTGCTGTGCAAAACCCCCTGTTGCCAACGATCCTGTCAATCGTTGCCGAGGATGTAATAAAGAATGAAATGGAGAAGTCCTCCCAACACTCACAACATACTATTCTCTGAAGATTCTGCCTAAGTTCTCTCTCTCTGAATTTTACTTCTGAGATAATATCTCCTTCAGAAGATTTATGTCTTCCTAATAAATTTCTCCCCTCTCTATGGCTATGCGCTGCTCCTTTTATTTCTTTTAGTGAACGGTTCCTTCAGTTAGATAGTTTTGTAACCGAATTTGAACTTCCTGGGGACTTCGTTAACACATGACTAAAATAATTCTCTATTGTTATCTCTGGGTCATTCATTTGGTTTTCTTTATGTGTTAATACTTATTTTCCATGGATTTAATATGTAGCCTCTCTATTTATTCCAACTGTATTCTCTGGATTACAAAACTCTCTACGATGTTGCTGATATTGATAACTAGATCATCAGGAATGGGCTGGACGGGGATCCAGTTACCATATTCATGAACTTGCATCCCAACAACTCCATCTTCCTGCAGTAAAATGGCTATATCTCCTCCCTCTGTGTGAGAATTCAATCCTATAATAAGATCTAGTCGTGGTCAGGGGTGGTAGTGATACATTGACTGTGAGATTTCTCCAATCATATGGACGAACCTGTCAAGGCATTTAAACTGAGATATCTCTAGGGAAGAAGATGGTTGGAAGGCAATTCCTCCACGATTGGGACTGTAAGCCTCTTGGAAGGTCCATCTGCCTCTTTTGTTTTCTTCTTGATCATTTATGACCTCTCCAAGGTATTCACAGATGAATGTCCCACGTGAAATTGCTTGTGCATCTCTAACTGCCCAGCCTGCTTTGTTTTGTATACTTCAATTTTTACTTGCACTCCCTTTTGCAGCACAATTACCAACTATCCCATGATCATGCACCCCGTTCTCTCTACTTGCTTTTAGTCTTCCATCATCTATTGATGCATCAACAGGAGATGGTGCCTTTATCTCAGGAATCCATGGAGCTATCGTTGTGCTACTATTTTGTCCTTCAATGCCGAGATGTTTGTTGGGTTTTTACTTTTCACATGAAACAATAGTCAACAAAGCTTTTGCAGCTTTTAGATCTTTTGACACCTCTTCAATTATCCAATCTAGGATTCTGGCCTTAGAATTTGATTGATAACAGTTCCTTCTAAAAGGAAAACATTCATGAGCTCACGCAATAGATCTGTGGCCTAACACAACTGGATCCTGTCTTTTTCTGAACATGTATTTCTCAAAAGCTTGTTCAAAAGTTCCGATGATAAATTTCTATTACTAATCTCCCCCCCATGCCTAACTAACCTCAGAAGATGCTTTTCATAATAGGAAGAACCTAACTTTGCCCTATGAGAACACTGACCGCTATTGTTGTGACACCATCCAATGCAACGGGACCAATTTACACTCTGGTGAGGGGCCTTAGCATAAGACTTCTCTTGTACCACAAAATCTTGAGATTGATATTCGAACTGTTGATGCCTCTGAATGGTGCCACCATCATTGTTCCACCTCAGAGTTGATCTCTCTGATATGTCATCCAAATCTTGGAAGGGTGTATCCGATGGTTGATTCTTGTCTAAATGTTGTCCCTCAATTGATAGCCTCACTCTCTGATTCCTCTTAACCGATGTATTTGGACTTGGTGTCCTATCGCTATCTGGTATTTGACCACTTTAAAGCAAATGCTCAAGACAAAAAGATGACCCATGTTTACATCGACGAGTACACCGCCTTCAATATATTTTCTCTATTTCCTCTGTTATAATCCATGCCTTCGTAACTTCCAAAATATTATGTTGGATGTTGTAACAACATTTCATGACGATTATAACAGTTTAAATGCAGTCAACAAGAGCATCCATGGTATGACTCTCAAGACGCCCACGAGAATGCATAGACAAACCATATCTATTTGAAGAATCTCCGCAAGGTTATTTTCCTTATCTTCACAGTCCATTTACCACATGTTATGATATATCTAAAATGCAAATGATCACATTGCTTGGTCAACTTCGCTAGATGTATCTGGCCTTCTCCATTACCCTCCGTAAAAGACAATAATATCCATAAGAGTGGCATCAAGGGATCTTGAAGAATAGTTATTGAGTCTCTCTTTTACATGTTGAGTCTCTCTTTTACATAGTTCATAAGGCAGGTGCATATATCAACCATGGTGACATAAAGGTCTTTGGACATGTGTGTCATTGGCGAAATAAGACAACGTGAATCCAGAAAAAGAGAAACTTTGTGCAAGTATTGTGCTTGGAGAGGGATCTTGACAATGCTTTTCCGGCTAAGTCCCGTTGACAAAAATCGTTGTCAACACCCCGTACGAGGAAAATTTTATTGTCCTTTCAAACATGGTCAAATGCTAGCACATTTTATGCAAGTCTCACAGACAGAGGGTCAGATTATTTTGGTAAATATATTCAAGCCATGATCTTTGCAACTTAAAGCACTGCTTATCTAAGTCAACCCATGGAGGGCCATCATTAAAGGGATTACCCATTGGCATAACTGTAAATAACATGATTTTTAAAGGAAACCACTAAGACATATCCTCAGGTACATACATTTTTTCTCCTAAAGATGGCTACCATTTGATAGATAAGAGATTTTGAATCTTCTGTTACTTGTCTCCACACGGACATCCATATGTTTTCGAAACTAAAAATGTAACATGTGATGTCATTGACATGGATGAGTTTCAGGATCCTGATATGGCTTCCAAGAAGGCCAGAGAGCAAAAGGACCCTATTATTGAATTGAGCCTAGATTGAGAGGAGGAGCCAAAAATAGATGTTGGTGCCCTAAGACCAACATATGATGACATAACATGTTGCATGGATACTGGTATAGTTTACATATGGGGGGATATATACCAAATTTTCCAAGAGGAGACATATCCAATGATGCCACTCCTCCCTTGGGAAACCAACTCGGATGAGCGAGTCTACTAAACAATCAAACACTCCTAGTTACACAAATTGGTTGTGCACCCTGCTATATTTTGCCACACGGAGGCTAAACATAGTTACCAACTTAACAAGAACTCTACAAAGTTCTAAGTTTTTTTGGGGTCACATTTTTTACCCCGTTTTTAAAAATGGTGCTACCGATAGCACCCCCCCTCTCTTTTTAGGTGGTGTTTCGATATTTTAAAATTTTCAATCCACAATGTTTCTGTTGGCACAAGGGCAGACCCAGGGTTCAATGCTACAACAACACACCAACAAAACCCTAACTACCGGTCCTTTCGGCAACACTTGCGAAGCAAATGAAGTCTCACCCGAGGTAGAGGCAGGGGTGGTTGTAGGACTCCAGTGTCTGTAACCTTAGATGGGACATAGATCTGTGATTCTAATCACTTAACAGAGCACTCAACAATTATATTTATCAACATTCAGTTCTTAGTTACAACGCAGTTAAACCCTAATTATAGCACAATGCAGTATTCAACCAGATCTAGCATCTAACAACACTTAGCATGACGAAACAAATCAGATCTTAACAGATTCAACACTAAGCACATGTATATCAGTCAGATCTAACATCCATCCATATTATTAAGCACTAAGCATCGACAGATCATTCATCTATATTAAAGCACTAAGCACATTAACATATAAGTACATCAACACATTGCACAAAGCAAAGCAACACATCATGTACGTGGTTCACCCCCACCCTGGGGCTACGTCCACCAACTCTTTGTCTTCTTTATTAGCTTCTTCAATAGGTTACATGCACAGAGCCTCAAAAACCCTACTCTGCAGAGGACATAAGATCTGCACAGCTCGCTAAATCCTCCTTCCCTGAGTAGATCTAAGCACACAACCTTCTACAGTCTCTTACAATGACTTGCACTTAGCTCTGCAAGTCTCACACAATATGCACAAAGCACTTACAACTCTTGATCACACAGATCCAAATCTAGCACTCAACTATTTGTTTTTCTATATCTTCACTACATCGCCTAACATCTATTTATACATACAAAATAGGCCTAAGCATGGGTGAACCCATGGGCTGACATTCCCATACCCGTTACATAATCCCAAATCCCAAAAAGGCCTTTAAAACGGTTGAGATCACGCGATCTTTGCTTTGTCTTGCGCTCCGCCTTCGACAGTTTGTCGAAGTCCCAAAATTAGGTCAAACATGACCAAGAATCCTCAAAACTTGGTCAAGGGCCAACAATTTCCACATTATGTTTTTAAATGCTTATTTTTCATCTATTTTCTAATTTTTCTAATTTTTTTTCTTCAACGATGTTTTTAGTCATTTTTCCATGCTTCTTTCAATCTTAAAAACATTTTTCACCATTTACTTTTTTGAAGTTACGATTTTTCATGTAATTGTGTCTCTTTAATTAATTTATTGTTCCATACTTTTAAAATATAATGGAAAACATCATTTTTAACACATTGTTTACCTTTACTTCAATACATAGAAAATAATTGTAGTTTAGTAACACTATTTTTTAATATTTAGCAAAAAAATATACATTTTATAGCCATATATAATAAAAAACCTATACATTTTGGTACCTATTCCTTTAAAATAACGTGTCAAATAAAACATTTTTATGGACATAAATGAACAAAACAAAGTCAAAATTTTATAAAAAATTAACATTTGCTTTCACGTTTTTATACATTTGAAGTAAAAAAATGACAACATTTAATAAAATTTTCCATAGTATAGTGATTCACATACAAATAAAATGAAAAAGAAAACAACAAAAAGATTCATCATAAAACAACAAAAGATACATCTTCATTCTTATTTTAAAATATGAAAGTCAAAACATTACAGTTATAGCTCATAAAAAATTTGCAAAATTGAGCATCGTCTTCAAGGGCATCTTAAAACTAATCAATAATATCATATCCCAAATTTATCATTCTCAACAGATATCTTATTATCTTCTTCGACATCATTTTGTGCTTCCATTGTGTCATTTTGTGCTTCCATTGACTCTTTGATATCCACAAGTTCTCCAAAGTGATCATTTCCAATCATTCCTCCGAATGGTACTTGAGGTTCCTTTGACATTTTTTCCACCTTTGATTCACTAAAATCTTCTTTCCTCAAGCCAACTTCTTGCATTTCATCTGGAAGAGTTGGAATAACATTAATTCTTTGTTGAAAAAATTGCACTGCATTGAGTCACTTTCAATGGATATGCAATTTCTTCCTTTCTGTAAGCAACAAACTAATGTTGTACCTAATCACCAAATACAAAATAAATAATGAATTTAAATACTGTAAAAAGACATAAATTAAAAATACTATAAGATTGAAGTATTATTTCATAAATATTAGATCATAACTCTTATCTGAACTCGAGAACAAATCCAAAACCCAATTTCCTTCATTTCAAAATGTATCTATAAGATCATTAATTAATGCTTGTGGTTTTTGATAAATTTTAACCATCTCTCCTTTCAAATCATTTTCCTCATATGTTAGTTTTCTAACCACAACATTGTATACCAATAAACTACTAGGATTCTCTCCATCCTTTACATTGACAATAATAAAATTATAAGAATTATCTTTTGTCCAGGTTGCATGATGTATACTCTCAAAATCACTTTTAAATGGTTCTCTATTGGAGCTCTTAATATTAGGCTTGTGCCTGTAACATAAATAAGTGAAAATTCAATTAACTTGTGAATTAATAAAATTGTTTTCTAATCTTAATTGCTAAACATACACTTTCAATATCTTACCAAATAAACTGCATCCTTGTCTTTTCTTTTCCCTTGAAGATTGATTGTAGTAATCATTGTTGTGTGTCTGAATGAAATACCAGAAATCTCCAAAATGGTGATGTTGTGACTTCCATAAATCTCATAACCACTTTATTGAAAGCTTGGTAAGTATAAGGCTCAATATCATATCCAATGTTTTTGATATTATAACCACGAGGGATATGCACAATAACTAGGGAGTATTCTTTTTTAGGAACAATATTTGCAAGTTGTTCACAATCACCTAATATCACTTCATATTGAACAATGTCGAGCCCATTCCAAATGTAGCAATCAAGGGTGTCATCAAGTTCAACAGTTTGAACACGTCTCCTTCTTTCTCTTTCAAACTTGGCTTTTTGAATAAATTTTTTGAAGGTTTCAGGTACTCCATCTACATTCTTCTTTGACATCTTTAATGAAACACACACACACACATATATAACTATTAAAATATAAATAAAGTAACTTACAAACAACAATATGAATGTAATAAATCAACATACATTTTTGAATGTAACAAAAAATTGTTTCAATACTATTGTAGAGCTTGAATCTGAATAGTTGAGTTTAATATCATCCCAACTTTCTTCATTCAACATCTTAACCATTTCCTCTTGTATTCTCATATAAACCTTGTGACTAAATTAAAAAAAATAAATGTTATAATGATATATGTAATAAAATACTTAGAACATTGATATGAAAAACTGAAAAAATTATTTTTCTTGTCCTAAGATAAATAAAAATAACTCAACAAACTTACTTTTTAAATTCATCACACATTTCTTCCATTGAAAATTCTCTTGACCTTACACGTGATAATATAGCTATGATAAGTTTCTCATCCTTCACTCCTTGTATTGTTCTCCAAGGTATTATAGGCATATCATCTGGAAGATTTTTTTATTTCAGGACCTGTCTTACTTGTGCCACATATCAATGGTTTAGCCTTCTTAACTCTCTGATTTTTTATACTAATATTTTCCCATAGGGTGAAGATCTCATCTATCAAATCCCATACATGTCCAGTTMTAAATCCCAATTGAAAATAACTATCCACAACTCTAAATACATCACTTCCTTTGCGATTTTTTTCTTTTGCATTTTCATCATCAAGTGGGAGTCCTATTTCCATACAATATTGCTTCTGAAACTTGGCATCAACATTTGATCTCTCCCCACGACATATTTCATAAAACTCATTATGGATAAATCTCACCCTTTGAATGAAAGTCATGAACATTCTATACTCATTATCTGTGTTATGATCTCATGCCAATAACTTTGCTTTTGAATATATTAAACCAACATAAATTATGCATTTGACTGTCTCAAAAAAAGGATTATTGAGATATTCTTGCATCAATTTTCTTCTAGCCTCTGCAGAATGATTTCCTCCAATCACATAATATTTGTAGTCAAAAAATTTTGATCTATCAAGTTCTTCCCTCCTAGGAAATTCCATTGGGTCAACAAGAACTAGGTAGTCAACCACATGTGCATATGGATTGTACCTAATCAATGCTTTCAAATTGTGAATATGCAAGTGATGCGGTTTTCTAATTTGATATTTTTCTTGCCCTTCTGTGGGTTTGTAAAGTTGTTTTACATTCAACTGAAATGTGTGGCGATCATCAACTAAGTTCACCGTCCTCAATCTAATTCAAATGGAATTTTGTGTAATACCATCCTCTAGATCAACACTTGGTGTTATTATTTCTCTGCTACCTTTAGGACTTTCACTATAATACTCAGAGCTAACGATGGCTTTTTGAAGATCATCAACAACATTTGCTTTTTTCCTCTTATGATTTAAATGGGTTTCATCTAAATCAATGATTTCTTCATAATCAATAGGAATGGATTCATCATCAACCATTGATCTTTTGTGTTTATCTTGTTTATTCTTTTTGCGAGAAGGAGTGATAACCTCATTGGGACTAATGTCAACAAAATCTTCATTTGGAGTTTCCTCATTTTCAAATGTAAGCATTTTAGAATTTCTAGAATGAGAGCTTTTCTTTCTTCTTTCACGTTCTTCTCTGTCTACTCTTGCAACTTCAAGCTTTGTTACTTTTTGTTTCTTTTTCCTTCCTTCTTGTGTCTTTTCAATATGAAAAGTGTTCATGACATCCATGATATTATTCTCTGTAGATTAAATCCCCACTAACATATGTGAAAGTCTTTCAACAAAATCCTGTAAAAATAAAATATAACATTTTCATGTTAAATAAAATTAAAAAATTAACATGATACTAAAAATAATAAAGGATACAAATATAAAAAGAAAGAAAGATTACATTGCCTTTCTAAATGTCATCAACGATGGATGCACATAGTTCTGTAAAACATTCACCATTTTTATAATTGCTCAATTTGAAACAATATATATTCTTGATATAAGTCCTGCCTTGTTTGATGAGTGCATAAACAATATATGTGGTTGGCACCAAACATATATCTCGTAACAAACCAAGTGCCTGATAATTTCCTTGCACATGTTGTAATTTGACATAATACAAATATATATGTTCTCCATTATTGCCTTGCTTGTATTTAACAAACCAAGAATATTCTAGTTTGTTTTCACCTTCCACATATTTCCACTCTCTAACATTCTTTATTTCCCTTGACAACTCAGGTGTTGTGCTATCAATTTGTTTCCTAACATTCGTGGAGGTTCCAGTTGCAATTTTGGATGCCATTAATGCAGGTCGTGATCCGAATATATTCATATATAATCTCTTTCTTGCCATTTTTCGTATAGAAATTTTTTTTTAGTCCTTTTACATTATAATAAACTAAAAAAAAAACATTGAATATAAGAACTAAGTTAAAAAAAAAATTGACCCATGGAGTTATTAGGGCGATGCCATGACCAAACCTTGGTGTCCAGAGGCTAAGGCGATGCCCAACATTGCCCCAACCCGACCAACCCCGCGGTCAAGCCCTAGGCGTGCTCAGGG
>SNQJ01S0098275.1:0-21879 GCA_010110895.2 Picea sitchensis | reverse complement strand
CTTGCTAAGGAATGCCCTGGTAGAGGTCCTATTTTCCTTTGTTGTAAAGCTATTGGACATGAAGTTTTGAATTTCCCTAGAATGATTGCTAAAGTTGAAAAGATGAATATGAGACAAGAAAACCATGAGGAAGGCCAAGAGACTAAGAATATGCTCAAGAACCAGAAAGAATCAGAGGCTATATTATTGCAGATGAAAGAAACCTTGAATGATGACAAAGACACCAGTTTATCAGAGATCTTAAAAGAGAAAGAGTGCATAGAAACAAGAATAGGAGACTTCGACATAGACTGTGTCCTGGATGAGGAAACACAGGTGAATAATATGATAGAAATAACTTGGGAAATTTTGGGAAAGCCTGCTATGGTTCCTTCATTGGGAGGAATAGGATTATTTAGAGGAAAGATGATAACCCTATGTGGAAGACTTACCCAGACATCTATGAGTGCTCATGGAACTTTGACAGAGGAAGAATTTGAGATCGTTAAATTTGTTGAGAACAATGCCCCATTTGTTGTTTTGATAGGAAAAACCTGGATTGAGAAAGCTCAGATACGAAGGAAATGAGAAAATGAGGATATAGAATAGAGAAAGAAAGAACTAAGAGATTTCATGGTTAAGAGAATATCACGCTTAATAAAAGAGCAGGAGGACAAGTCAAAGCTACCAAGGACCAAAGATCTGGATGTCGAAGTTGAAAGAACACATGAAGATTTGAAATACCTGTCTGTACAAGGGAGTAGAGCACCTACCCCAGAAAGAGAAGAAGTATTACTCTCATAATCTATGAAAGACCCTCCACGGTGCAAAGTTACTATGCCAAGAGGAGATAAGAACGATAATGGAAACAGGAAACCGGTGACTCAGATTACAGGAAAGAAAGCCAGAAAGCTCAGCAAGAAGAAAGCAAAGTTAGAGAAATTGCAAGAAGTTCCAGGGAGGACTTCACAAGAGGAAGGTTTGCAGAAATGGAACTTCATTGGGATATCAGAATAGCGTAGATTGGCACTTTGCCATGACGAAGCAATATGACCGTTGGAGGTGTCCTGACCATTAGAACGATGCTCCAGAACGACTAGAAACACAGTTATTGCCGGAACGTTCGCCATTGGACCGTTGGGACCGCACCACAATGGATGAAAGTGCATTGATTAAGGCGTTCCTACCCATTGGAGGGATCCATTAGGATGATGTCTATTTATCCCATCGAGCATTGCACCATGAACACTTTTTCCAATTGTGATTATTCAAGCTGATTATTGCCGCGCCGTGATTATTGAGACCTCACCACCCGTGCTATTACAGTGAGTGTTTGTTCACCGACCTGACATATCAGATCTTGAGTGTGCAAGTCGGACGAAATTAGCGTAGTAGAAAAATCTGTCGAAGAGATCCTAATAGACCTCATGGACGAGAAGGTGATGTTCGCAGACATCCAAGCCTCGTCGATGAGAGGAGTGCAAGCATCCCCATCGACTGCTCGTGGATCTGGACCATCCCAAGCTGCGACAGAGAAACAAACCAAGCATCGTGATGCCTTAACGAATGCGAAGCTCATCCCATATATCATGCCGGACTACATCCCACCTCTGGCTGGCGCGGTGAGTCGTGACAGCGTCTCGAGGGACTTCGACTACACAATCATCATTGCGTACCTCCCAAAGGGAATACACGTAGTTAGACCACAGTTGGAGAGGATTCCGACGTTGAAGATCAACGACTATAACTTATGAGACCACAAGAGTTATGGCATGCTCGCACCATACAAGTATTTGACCAAGACATAGGAGAAGAAGTCGAAGATCATCCCCCAACCATGGGCCATGGACATCGTGAGGTCCACCATCCTGAACGTAATGAAGATACCCCACTTTGGAAGGCACTAGGAGGTTAACACATGCGTTAAACTCCTGTTGTCGTGCTTCCATGGAGGTTACCTATGGTTGGACAGGTGTATCACAGTCGATCTGACGTTGATCCATTAGATCATCGGATTAAGGATGCAAGGACCAGATCCACAAGACTTTTATCCAGGGAAGGCTGTAGATTGCGCCTTGGTGCAGAGAATCAAAGATACCTATGGCAATGTGGAGAAGGGGAAGCGAGGCTACAAGGTAGCTCCATCCATAATGGCGCAGTGTGCCTAGCCTTCCAGTTGATTGTTGGTAAGCTAGTAAGGAAGAACAGACCCATGTAGGTCATGGGGTTCATTGTTGACCTCATTTGAAAATGCATTGAAGGGCTATAAATGAACTGGGTGAGTTACATCGTCAACCAGTTAGAGCAAGACTGTCGCGAAGCTTAGGATCAGGGCTATGAGTTCCATTTTAGTTGGCTATTGATCCTCATCACCTTCATTGCTTGGGAGATGCCAGAAGGTGCGAAATTCCCTGAAATTGACCCATCTGAACCCTTAGCTGCGAAGTTCACTATGCTCTGGTATTCGAGTGACATTGCTAAAAGATGGCAGTCAAACGTGGTGTTCCACACCTATTAACTGCAGTTGAAGAGGGCTATTGAGTCTTTCCCTTGTATGACGCTAAACACCCTAGACAGGTTCAGGCCAATTATGAAGTTCCATGCAGATAGACATTTAATTTATATCACTTGGCATGGAGATGAACATAAAGAAGAGCTTCAATCCTACTACAAGATCATAGAGGAGGACCTGGAAGAAATAACTAAGGAATGGCTTGCAGAGCTCCTTATACCAGTCGACCAGACATAACTATCCGACCTCGACCTCATTGGAAGTCCTGTGGTCACTCGCGAAGAGTATGATGCACCCAACAGTAGCAGGAAGAAAAAGAAGGAAGATGTACAGGAAATAAACAATGCATCAGAAGAGACTGCATCAGATTCACCTAGCAGAGGAGGAGATGACAAAGTGGACAAAGAAGAGAAAGAAGGGGAAGAAGACAAGCAAAAGCAGGGCGAAGTAACACCACCTAGGAACCCCCTTGAAGAGGAAGAGAAGTCCAAGAAAAGAAAGGTTTCCCCAATGAAACCTATATCGCGGAAGAAGTCAAAAGCTAGTAATCCCAAGCTACAGACTATGCTCATGGTCGATGAAATCAAACTCATCATTGTCCTCGTATCAGATACATCAAAAGATATTTTACAGTGCAATGAAGCAAACCAAGAATCCATGTATGATCGCATTGAAGCAGAGTTTAAAGGAATACAACAGGCTCTCCATTCAAGCCGCGCAGTGCCTACTGCGTCGTTGTCACCAGGGAACATAGAAGTAGGAGATGAGCCTGCCCAGCTACGCAGGATAGCATATGCGACAGAGGCTCACCTTCGTCGTGTCCAGGAGGAAAAGGAACAGGCCACAGAGGCCCTGAAGCAAGAAAAAGAGGAATCCATAGAATAATGTTGGGTTGCGTAGCAAGAAAAATACGACCTCCAGGCGAAGTTTGCAAAGGATAGAACGCAGATCCAAAGGGAGAAAGAAAATATGCTCGCAGAGAAGATTGGAGTTAAAGAATATGCCACTAGAACACTTCGCTCTGTGACGGGCTTAGAGCATATGGAAGAAGACCCAGCGGAGAATCAAGTGGGAAGGCTTGTCGAAGCCATAAAACAACTCCAACAAAGAATAATAGAATTGGAATTATAGACAGTGCCAAGCATTCTGCAGGAAGTGCGAGATCTAAGAGAGGAAATTGCGAGGAGCACAATTGAGAGAATCAAGGCATTAGCCTTGGAATGCAAACAACTCAACAGTCGAAGTGCGCAGACCTACGAGCACCTTGCAGAGGACCTTGATCTCAGGACACTGGAGTCACAGCTCCAGGAGGCAAAACAACAAGCAACAACAGTGCAAGCACAGTTGAAGCTACTATCATTGGTCGAGAGGATGAAAAGAGCCCAGGAACAATGCATCATTCAACTACAGGCCCATGCCATTCAGAACAAGGTCATGGAAGTAACCCAAAGACTCCAGCCAGTGCAAAATGAAGCTTGCACACTTTTTGAGGATATTGAAGGACAAGGTGCACAACTAGAACAAGTAGTCACCTTAGTTGAAAAACGATTGGAAGGACCTGTCACCGAGAAGTTCATTCAGGAGTTCGCCAAGCAAGAGGCTCTGGCTAAGGAACAGGTCGAAGCAACTCGAGCCAAGCTCAAGGCCTTCGAGGCAGAGTTACCCAAATCACAGTGACTAGGGACGAGTCACAAGTGAGTGTTGGGGGCCTGTTGGCCCTTCACCAAGTTTTGGAGAACTTGGGTCACGTTTGACCGATTTTAGGACTTCGACAGGCTGGTCGAGGACATAGCACCAGGCAAAGTGGAGATCGCGGGATTTCACCCCCTTTTGCGGGCTTTTTGGGTTTAGGGTTTATGTAACGGGTATGGGATGTCGACCCACTGGTTTACCCATGTTTAGGGCCTTTTGTAATGTATAAATAGAAGGCTAGGCGATGTAAGAAGGAGTCAGTCAGTGGTAAGTTGTGCTAAGTGCAAGTGATTGTAAGAGGCTTTGTGCATAGTGTATGTTGAAACTTGCAGAGCTAAGTGAAAGTCATCTGTAGTGCTTTGTGCACAGACTCTGTAAGGCTTCATGTTGTAACCTAGCTCGGGGAAGGAGGATTTGACGAGGTGCACAGATCTCCTGTCCTATGCAGAGTGGGTTTTTGTGGCTCTATGCTTGTAGAAGATTGAAAGAAGAGAAGAGTTGGTGGGCGTAGCCCCACACTAGGGTGAACCACGTATATCATGTGTTGTGGTTGCATTGTGCTTATGCTTGTTATGTGATTATTGTGATTTATGATTAGTGCAATGATCTGTTTGTTAGATGAATCTGATATGATATCTTAGTGCTTGGTAATGTGAATGAATGTTATATCACACCTATTTCTGTATGATAAGTGCTTATATGTATTAGATCTTGTTGAATACTGCATTGCTCTGTAACTAGTGTTTCGACCTGCGATGTGGATAAGGGTTAAATACTGTTGAATGTTAACTGCTAAATGCTCTGTTAAGCGTTGTAATCACAGATCTGTGTCCCAGCTAGGTTGTAGACACTTGAGTCTTGCAACCCCCCCTGCCTCTACCTCGGGTGAGACTTCATCTGCTTCGCAGGTGTTTCCGAAAGGGCCGGTAGTTAGGGTTTTGTTGGTGCGCTGCTAAAGCGTTGAACCTTGGATCTGCCCCTGTGCCAACACTATGGTTTACAAGTTATGGCTTCTCAAAATCCTTCGGGTGTTATTTGGTTGAGGGCCACATGGCGCCCACGTGGACCCATCTCGTTCGTAATATTTCCAGGTTCCTACCTCCCATAGGGAAGTTCCATCCACCGTTCAAACCAACGACGAGACTTAATCCTCATCTAACACACAAGCTAGAGGAGAATTTGGCATTCAACGTTGAACATCCCTTTTCTTTTCTGCACGCATGTCCTTTGGAGTCCCAAATTATCGAACTCCCTGAGGATCCTGAAATATTGCGACGTGGCTCTGGCCTTCGGGCCTTTCAACTCACCCTCGATACTATATTCCCAACCTCCAGAGTCCCAAACTCATGAAGTCCTGGAATATCTCCACTTGGTTTCGGCCTTCGAGCCTTTCACCTTACCCAAGCCACTGCATCCCAAACACCCTGGAGTCCTGAAATCCCGAACTCTTGAAGGGTCCACTCTCGCACGAGGTGATGTACTAGATGCGACGACGAATACAGGTGGGTTTGGAATACTACTCCTACCATATGGACCAACATGTAATTACCAGAGATGACACGCGACAAGGTAGAGAGGACACGTGGGCCCTACAGTGAGTGACACATGTCACGTTTTAATGGGTATGTAGGGTCTATGAAACGTTCGAATCCAGGTGACACGTGACACATCAAACGTGGGTCCACGTCACTTTGGGTGATGTCAGTGTGCCATGTCACCCCATACTCATCGTCGTTCAAGTCCTTCGATCTCATAGTCGAGGCGTGTCCACATAACCCATAGATCTACGACCTCTGTTACTTCATAAACTCGACGTTCAGGGGATTCGTGGTGTGAATTCCTCCTTTCTCTCGGAGTGGTCAGCATCAGGATAACCATGTTCTAGATCTCACTGTCATGGGAGATCTCGAAACGTCCTCAGATCTACAACTCTTATCACTTCGCGAATTCGACGTTCGGGTGCTCCACTCACTTACCACTCTCTTTCTTCTGAAGTGGTCAATGTCGGGCTGACCTTGGTGTAAATCCAACAACCAGGGAAGATCCCAAAGGATCCCTAGATCTATGGTTCTCATTACTTCGCAGCTCCGAACTTTGGAAGTTTCAACATCATGGCCGCTCCGCTAGTTTCAACATCATGGCCGCTCCGCACGAGGTGATGTACTAGATGTGACGACAAATACAGGTGGGTCTGGAATACTCCTCCTACCATATGGACCAACATGTAATTACCAAAGATGACACGCGGCAAGGTAGAGAGGACACGTGGCCCCTACAGTGAGTGACACATGTCACGTTTTAATGGGTATGTAGGATCTATGAAACGTTCGAATCCAGGTGACACGTGACACATCAAACGTGGGTCCACGTCACTTTGGGTGATGTCAGTGTGCCATGTCACCCCGTACTCATCGTCGTTCAAGTCCTTCGATCTCATAGTCGAGGCGTGTCCACATAACCCATAGATCTACGACCTTTGTTACTTCATAAATTCGACGTTCGGGGGATTCGTGGTGTGAATTCCTCCTTTCTCTCGAAGTGGTCAGCGTCGGGCTAACCATGTTCTAGATCTCACTGTCATGGGAGATCCCAAAACGTCCTCAGATCTACAACTCTTATCACTTCGCGAATTCGACGTTCGGGTGCTCCACTCGTTTACCACTCTCTTTCTTCTGAAGTGGTCAATGTCGGGCTGACCTTGGCGTAAATCCAACAACCAGGGAAGATCCCAAAGGATCCCTAGATCTATGGTTCTCATTACTTCGCAGCTCTGAACTTCGAAAGTTTCAACATCATGGCCGCTCCACTCTCCCGAAGTAGGACTCGGTCGAAGTATCGTACAYGGGTCCCTCCACTATTTGATTGGACRGTTAAGAGGGKTTCCTAACAGACTCCCCAGATCCACGACTCTCATCAGTTCGAAACTTCGGTGTTCGGGGAGTTTGATGCTATATCATCTCCGTTCTCCTAGAGTGGGAATTCACCGAAGTTACCTCGACATGGATCCAACGACCAAGGGGGCTCCCAAATACTCTTCAATAGGCGGCTCGCGTTACTTCATGATAATTGAATGGATCAAGTTTTAATGGCGGGGCAAGTTTATCTATTCCATATAAGGAAACTCCCAGGCGCCAGTCAACCTTGTGGGTAATCCCAACCATCATTTGCCTTGGTCTAATTTATAAACGGTAGGGTCGAAACACTCTAGAGTTCCGAAGCCAGAAGTCTTAGCTCCTTTCGGGCCCAGCATATGATTCCCAAACCTTGGTCACATGGGTCCTTAGGAAACTCTTGTGGGCTACGTGCTCATTCCTTTAGCCATAAATGGGTTAAGGACATGGGCATGAGTCCTCGGTCATATGGTGAAGAGTTTGAAGGTGGAACCCTCCTTCCACAGGGTTTGAAATTGAAATTCCCATGAGGGTAGATTCAATAGGTCGACAAGACTTAAACATTTCAATAAATCCTACCCCGACCCTCTTGTAGGATTACGTCCCACGACTCTTTAACTACTAAACAAAGGCAAACAAATGACCATTCAAAAGCATGAGTTCATAGGGATATAATACATACATCTACCTTATTCATTCAATACATAACTCATTCATAGACAAACAAATATATGTACATTCAATCACCATTTCTATCCCAACACACACAGTATGAAGATACTTATCAAAAAACCAGAGTTCGTGAAGCGACTGCTGAAAGGGGTGCATGTTTCCACCCAACCATAGGCACAACCACTCCTGACGGATTTACTGTTGGCCACCCCCAAGCAAGACCATGATGCTTTGAGAGAGACTCTTTCTTCCTTCTCAATGAAAATCAAGGGCATAAGTTACTCTCCTCCTCCTTCCATAGGATCTTGGCAACCGGTTTTCTCTATACCAAGCAAGGAGGTCTGCAGGAGTACTTCCACAGTCACTCATCAACCTTGTTTATCATCTTGTAACGAAAACCCTGCCAACAACTTCTTGTGCCCAGGTCGAGCTTATTTCCTAGTTCTTCCTTGAACCAGAGAGTTGTAACTGCTCTTTTTCTCTTCTTGAGATTGCTCTTTCGACTCCATTCTCTTCGTATATCTGCTTGCTCGCTCTTCTGCCTTTGCCGACAAATTACCTCTTTCTTGCTTTCCTTAGCAAGGTTGCATGGTTTCGAATCCCCAAATTGTGGTCAGGTCTGAAAGTATTGCAGATGGGTACTCTACCCCATCTCCTCATTAACTCTTGAGGAAGACTTTTCCAGCTACCACTCTGACTGGTAATTCATTTCTTGGTTAAAGAACTGTTCTGGGTCTGAGCCATTAATTCCAGTAAGGTACAAGTTTGGTGGGGGGTCATCTCAACCATTTCTCGTTCCCCTCACCATCTCTTTCATAGCATCCATGGTCTATCTTGGAAAACCCTCCTTTCAACAACTATGCAACACTTATCCATTTTCTATTAATAACAAAACATACATACATTGACCTTTTATACAAAGGTTCATTAAATCAAACATTCACACATATCTAGTCGTCCATAGTCCCTTGGAAAGTTATAGTCATATTTACAGACTAGGGGAAAGAGGGGTATTACAATCCCCTCCCGCTTAAAGGAACATCGTCCTCGATGTTCTATCTGTCGACGTGCTCTATATGTACATAAGTAAACAAAAATGGATATGCATGTTTCATGGCATCCTCCATTTCCCATGTAGCCTCATCTTGGCCAAAGTGTTTCCACTGCACCTTGACCTGTGCAATGTTTCTGTTCCTAAGTGGGGTTTGCTTCTTGTCTATTATGCATTGATTTTTCGACAAGAATTCTCCCTCTGGTTCCACCTCAATCACAAACCAGTCAATAATATGATTAGAATCATGTACATATTTCTTTAATGACGAAACATGGAAAACATTATGTTCCTTCACTATGCGAGGAAGTGCTAGCCTATAGGCTATAGGTCCCACTCTATCCAAAATTTCAAAGGGTCCACAATAGCGAGGTTCCAGCTTGGCACAATCTCCCATCCTCAAGGATCTTTTCCCAGGTCTAACTCAGAGATACACATGATCCCCTGTTTTGAACCCTCTAGGAGTCCTCTTTCTATCTGCATAACATTTCTATCTATCTCGATCTATTTTCAGATATTGCTTTATCTAAATTACTTGTTGTTCCATTTCATTCAACGTGTTTGGCCCGATTATAATTCTATCTACTGGATTATTCCAAATGATTGGAATCTTGCATTGTCTACCATAGAGGGATTCAAAAGGGCTCATCTTCAATGACTCTTGATATCCTTTGTTGTAGGCAAACTCTACTAGTGGCAGGTGGTCTTCCCATTTCTTATGCCGATGCATTACATGCATCCTTAACATGTCCTTTAATATTGGTTTACCCTCTTTGTTTGTCCATCAGTTTGAGGGTGATAGGTTGTGCTAAACAACAATTTAGTCTCAAAACCAACCATTAAATATTTCCAAAATCTTGAAGTAAATATCTTTGTCATATATGATCTCCTTAAGCATGCCATGCAACCGAAATATTTCTTTCATGAAGATACTGGCAATATCTATTGCCTTGCAAGTTGACTTGACGGGAACGAAGTAAGCAACCTTGGTCAATTTTTCCACCACTACCATGATGGAATCATTATGCTTGGCCGATTTTGGTAATTTGGTGATAAAATGCATGGAGATGGTTTCCCATTTCCATTCTGGAATTGGTAGGGGCTGCAACAACCCTGCTGGATGCCGGTGTTCTTCCTCAACCTGCTAACATTCTGGATATTTAGCGAAGTAATCAACTATGTCCTTCTTTATTCCTAGCCAATAAAACAGTTTCCTAGTGGCCGTAATCATTTTCTGATAACCAAGATGACCAATATATGGTCTTTTGTGTAGTTCATCCATCATAAACTTCTTCAAGTCATCACAATTTGGTATATACAACCTACCTTTGTAAGTTAGTAGGCCATCATTCAACATTTGATAACCTGCGTACTTGCGCCCTGTGGGATTTTGTTCTAAGTACAATTTTACAGTCTCGAAGAATGCATCGGTTTCTTGTGCACTCTTGACTCTCTCCCTGACATCCGTTTCACAGGTTCTTATAGCTGCTAGGTGAATCGTTTTCACACTTCTACTAAGGGCATCAGCCACCCTATTCCTCTCTAAACAAATTAGATTAATTAAAACTGATATGGGATAGAGAACACCATTGTATTAACAGACTCAGATACACTAAAAGCATATACAAATGGTTAATTACAACAGTAAATAATATGTGGCATCTAAATCCACTAATGCAATGAAATAATGACATCTCTTAATCATCAAATGAACTATAGACACTATGAACTTTGCAATTCATCCACATATACAGAAAAAGAAAAGGAAAGTAATGGAATCTGATCAAAATATTAGAGAGGAAATTCTGCATTCACATATATACTAAACAAATGTCTTAGTACACAGTTTTCTTATAATTCACAAAGTTGAACCAGAATCATGAATACTGCTCTCCCTCTCTGCCTCTTTTACATATGAAAATGATCCAAATATACAGAGCCCACCATCTTCATATATTCCTCTTTTTCTATAAACAAAATTAAATAAACCAAATCTAAATATGGTTACAAATAGGTGTCGAATACTGAAGCTGCTGTAGACCAATCTCCTTCTTTGTTGTCAACAAATCTGCATTTGACTGCCACTTAGTTGCCATTTGTTCATTTTCTGCCAATTGTGCCTTTAACTATTGAGAGGTGACTAAAGCATGGAATTTGATTTTGTCTCGAATGCTGGAGATGCTCTGCCACTTGGATCCATTCAAAAAGTTTGTAGATCCACTCGTTTCATATCCAGTGATAAAAACAAATCAACTATAATGAGTTTGCCAGATTTTAAGCAAATAAATATGTTTAGAAAAATCCTTAGATCCTATTTTTCATCTCTTTGACTAACTTCTTAACCTTGATCCCATACTTGGTGTACAATAGTTATTAACATATAAAATGCATCTGCTGAAGTTATCCCCTTGCTAGATCATGCTGAGAAATCTGAAATTAATGCACTGGCACAATGCCCTGCATTCAACAAGTGAAAGGGTTGAGAACACAAACATGAAACATGCTATAATACCATAATAGAATTTGAACAATTCCATGCATGGAACTTGCTGAATTTGACATGAGAGGTCGATGAATAGTTGTTGTCTCCTGCCTTCTACTATCTGAATAAGTGTTTATGATCTAATGCCCAAATGTTGGTGATCATAATTTAAGTTCATAGGCGAGCCAATAGAAACAACTTTTGCATATCCCACTCTTACAACTTTCCTTATCTTTGCATTCACCATTGGTGCTTGAAGATGGAACCAAAATTGTGGGCACTGATAATCCTCAAACATTCGAGAAGAGGGAGCAATTTGCCTGGAACCTTGGCCTCCCTATTGCACACCTGCCTCACCATTGTCAACATTACCCTGCAACAAATGTTCTGAAGCATGATATGGCACTTAGTTTTTTGGGCATTGGATGATTAGTCTGAAATTGTATTCAAAATTCTGACTAGGGTTTGAATGTATATCAATGATCAAGTGTAGTAGTGATTGGCATTGGCAGGTAAGATAACATGGTATAATTTTAAAGAATATCATTATCGTAGTCCTGAAACCAACTATTACAGGGATGCTCCCTCCATGTCACCTTCTTGACGATATCAAATGCTCTGTGCTATGACAACTCCTCCAACGAAAACATTGATGTCGATTTGCTAAGCATTTTTAGTGATGGCTCCTCGACTATCACACCAATGAGATTTGGATTCGTGTGCTTCTCACAACCCTCCAATAGAAAGCGTAGGTATCGCCATCTGGAAACTTGGCATGATACACCTCAAACAAATTCCCCCCTGGAGCATTTGATATGCTGCTAATAATCCTGCAAACCCTGTAGCTGTCAACTGTTATACTGATAACATGCATTTGAGCTTCCTCCTCATGGCGCCTTGGGCGATCTCATGCTGCCAAATAAATCAAGTTCTAAACTTCATACACTTGACACCTGCAATCTCAACACCTGACAGCCTGTGTTTTGTTTTTTTTATTTTACTCATGAACAAAATCCCACATGCATCGGGATTTTAGATATTAACATGCTTATATGCGCTAGTACTCTTGATTATAATCGATGAGATATGTTGAGTGGAAAGGGGTTGGCACTTGGTTTTGGTGACTTATGTTTTCACTGCGCTTCACACGTGGACTTGGACTTAAGTATATGTAGCTAGATAAGTGATATGGCTTAGGATTAGTGGTTGACACTTGAACACACGCACCACCTCTTTTTGGTAAAAAGGGCAAATAAAAATTGTATTTTTTATTTGAAAATCTAGGAATGCATAAAAACTAAGGATCTTAGGCAAAAAATTAACAATTTATTATTTTTAGTATTGCAGGTCATAAGCCAAAGCTCACAAGGTTTTGAGCAGAAATACGATGAACTAGGAACTTTTCAAAGTTCAATGAAGGAATTGGAAGTTATGATACTGACCAAAGACTTGGGAAATGGGAAAACTAAGCCTTGATCTAATGAAAAACTTAAAATGTTGCTGATACATTTTAGGCACTAACATCTGGCTCCAACTGGGATGGAGACTTCCCTGCGAGGCTCCAAGAACCTAGTAGATCATGTGCCTTTATCATTGGGATATGGAGTCAATTGTGAAAACATTCTCTGAACACCTTCAAAAATCTAGGAATGCATAAAAACTAAGGATCTTAGGAAAAAAATAACAATTTATTATTTTTAGTATTGCAGGTCATAAGCCAAAGCTCATAGGGTTTTGAGCAGAAATAGGATGAATTAGGAACTTTTCAAAGTTCAATGAAGGAATTGGAAGTTATGATACTGACCAAAGACTTGGGAAATGGGAAAACTAAGCCTTGATCTAATGAAACACTTAAAATGTTGCTGATACATTTTAGGCACTAACATCTGGCTCCAACTGGGATGGAGACTTCCCTGCGAGGCTCCAAGAACCTAGTAGATCGTGTGCCTTTATCATTGGGATATGGAGTCAATTGTGAAAACATTCTCTGAACACCTTCAAAACCTGCCTTTATTCAAGCAAACTAACTGCTACTTTTGCTGCAAACTGAAGGAAAAAAAATGCTCGGGAAGCAAACTTATTTCCTATGCTACCCTACTTCTAACAAGTTATGTAAGTTGGTCAAGTAAAGGTAGACTTCCATAACAACCATTCAAGTAGTTTCAAAACTGAAATGATCTTGTCCATATCACTGATCAATAGATAATGGCTGAAATATAACAATAGTAATAAAAATTCCTCCAGGAAACAAAACTCACTTGGAAGTGTTGGTGAGTTAATGTAATCTGAAATTTTCAGAAGATCTAAAACATAAGACTCCAACAAGGCTGCAAATGGATCTTTGAAACCGAAATCAGAAGCATGCTGATCCATGAATGCCTCATCTATGAATGTCCCTCCACTTGAAAACTGACAACCTTCTAGTTCCCTTGTGATCAGATCTTGATCATCAGTAGCAACAACTCCCTCTTCAAAATAATGATCATAAGATGATGATAAAACAGGAGTTAAAGCATACTGATTATGATCAGCTAGAAACATGTAGTTACCTATGCAGTTATCAGTTACCTCATGGTCAAAATGGTTTGAAAACTGATCATCAACTTGACATGCATACTTGTCCATAGAAAAATCTGCAAACACTGAAGAATTTGATTCCAAATCTGACATATACTCACATTCTTGTTGTTGTTCCATATTTGCTTCACACTCACCATCTTCTTGCTCAAAATATGAAACATACTAACAGTTCCCTTGCTCATGTGCATGCAGATTTTCAAAGTAAGTTGTATCTTGAACTCTCTTGGAAGCACAGATGTTCTCCTCAATTTCTTGGGCATCTTCAAATAAGCATGCTAAGGATGAAGACTTCCTTTCTCTCAGGATAAGGACAAGGTCTGGATACTGAGCCATAACATAGAACACCATGACAACAATATCTATAGGCCGGATCTCCAAAGACACGTCATGATAAATGCTGTAGAACCTTCTATTGAAGACAGACAAGACTTCGTCTTCGCCTCTTCTCAAATCATAAAAATGAGCGAGGTACAAATCACGACACTTGTTCTCACTCCAATGCTTTGAAAAATCATTGGACAAGTCGATCCAAGAACCAATGGAATCAACTATCAAATCCTTAAACCATACTGCATCATCTCTAAACAAAGTTTTGGAGAACATCCTCATAGTAACATCATCATGAATAATCTCGAATTGATCAAAACAAAATTCAAAGGCCCTGAAATGCCTCTCAATTGTGACATGATCCTCTCCAGAAAAATGGGGAAGATACTCAAGGCAATCAAAAGTGTTGGCACAAGGGCAGACCCGAGGTTCAACGCTTCAACATCGCACCAACAAAACCCTAACTACCGACCCTTTCGGAAACACCTGCGAAGAAGATGAAGTCTCACCTGAGGTAGAGGCGGGGGGGTTGCAGGACTCAAGTGTCTACAACTGAGCTGGGACACATATATGTGATTACAACACTTAACAAAGTGATTTGCCAATAACATGCATTAGTTCTTAAACCTTATTCACATCGCAGGTTAAACCCTTATTACCGATCAACGTAGTAATAATCAAGATTAAGCACATCCAATCATTTAGCACATAGCATCAACTTAGATATATCATTCATCATACATAAGCACTAAGCATCGATAGATCTATCTATCACACATCAATATCAACACACTAAATAGATAAATACATAAACAACATGAACACCATTGCACAAATCACATCAACACATGATTTACATGGTTCACCCCAGTGTGAGGCTACATCCACCAACTCTTCTTCTTCTTTATTAGTCTTTAAGATTTCTACATTCTTTTGCTCCTGTGCACAAAGTCACTGAGCTCATCTTTGCATTGGACAGGTGATTTGCGCACATCACGCTAGATCCACCTTCCTCCAAAACCAATTCAAGGCACATAGCCAACTCCTCAATAGCACAAAGCCTTACATACAACGTCTGTGCACAAAGCAACTTACATTCTCCTGCACTCATCCAATTACAAGTCTTTGCACATATCTCACACTTACACCTTTCTTGCACTAAGCCAATCACAAGTAACTACTTCTTGCATTGCTTAGCTATCTATTTATACATTACAAAAAGGCCTAAACATGGATAAACCCATGGGCCGACATCCCATACCCGTTACATAAACCCTAATAACCCAAAAACCCCGCAAAATGAGTGATATCCCGCGATCTCAGCTCTACCTGGGCACTCCATCTTCGACCAGCCTATCGAAGTCCCAAAAATGGTCAAACAAAACACAATGAATGTTCTCTCAAAACTTGGTTGAGGGCCAATAGGCCCCCAATACTCACCTGTGACTCATCCCGAGTCACTCAGATCTGGGCAGGGCTGTTTCGAAGGCCTCGAGATTAGCTCGAGATGCCTCGACTTGATGCTTCGCTAGATCCTCCTGCTCAACGAACTCCTGAATGACTTACTCAGTAACAGGCCCTTCCAGGTGTTGTTCCACTGTCGCAACCAGTTGGTCTAGCTGCGAGCGTTGTCCCTCGACTTCTTCAAAAATCATGCAGGATTTTTCCTGCACCGGCTGGAGTCTTTGTGTCACTTCCATAAAATTTCTCTGGATAGCAGTAACCTGCTGCTGGACCGTGTGTTGCTCCTGCGACCTCTTCATTTTCTCAACGACAATAAGCAATTTCAGTTGTGCTTGTACGGTGGACGCCTGTTGCTTTGCCTCCTGGAGCTGTGCCTCTAGTTTCCTCAGCTCCAGATCTTCTATAAGGCGCTCATAGGTCTGCGCACTTCGATCAATTAATTTATTACACTCCGAGGCCAATGCCCTGATTCTTTCTACTGTGTTCCTGGCAGCTTCTTCCCTCTGATCGTGCACTTCTTGCGGAGTGCTCGACACTGCTTGGATTTGTAGCTCCCTTACTCTTGCTTGAAGTTGTTTAATGGCTTCAGCGAGCTTCCCCACTTGTATCTCGGTTGACTCTTCTTCCTCCTGCGCCAAGCTCGGCACAGAGCGAAGTGCTCTAGTCACTGCCTCTTTAACCACAGTCTGCTCTGCAAGCAGCTGGTCTTTTTCTTTCTACATATTCTCTTTGTCCTCTTTGAACTTCACTCTAATTTCATCTTTCTCTTGCTGCACAACTCAAAGTTGCTCTAAGGTCTCTGTGGCCTGCTCCTTTTCTTCTTAGACTTGACGAAGTTGAGCCTCGGTTGCATCTGCTAGCCTTCATAATTGGGTGGGCTCATCCCCCAATTCTACAAATTCTGATGGCGACGACGTAGTAGACATTGCGCGGATCGAGTAGATGGCTTGTTGTATGTCTCTGAGCTCCTTCTCTATTCTGTCATACAATGTTTCTTGCTTCACTTCATGTCTCTGTAGGATATCTTCTGAAGCGTCTTCTATGATTGTGATGATGATATCTACAAGATCCACTATGAGGAAATTCTGCGACTGAGGCTTATTGGCTCGAGTCTTCTTTCTGGCTGAGGGTTTCTGCAGAGAAACCTTCCTTTTCTTCGATGTCTTAGCCTCTGTAAGGGGATCCTTTGGCGGTGTCACTTCGCCTTTTTTTTGCTTGTCTCCTTCTTTCCCTCCTTCCTCTTGGTTCACTTCCTCTCCTCCTGCTGCTGCAGGTGAGTCAGGCGCAGTTTCCTCTAATGCGCTGTCCTTCTCATCACTTTCTATGTCATGCACTTCCTCCTTTTCCCTTTTCTTCTTTTTCTTTGCGTTGCTCTTATCATCATACTCAGTCCGGGTGACCAAACGAGTTCCGATGATGTCTGAGTCAGAGAGTTTTGCATCTTCAATTGGTACAAGGAATTCTGCTAGCCATTCCTTAGTGATCTCTTCCATGTCTTCCTCGGTCAATTTATAGTAAGACTGCAGCTCCTCCTTACTATCATCCTTGCGCGTAGTGATGTGGATGAAGTGTCGGTCTGCGTGGAACTTCGCGAACGGTTTGTATTGATGCAAGGTATTCGGGGTCATTCGGGGGAATGATTCAATTGCGTGCGTCAACTGTATGTAGTAGGCATGGAACACCACATTCGATTGCCACTGCTTCGCCATATCACTCGTGTACCGCAAGGTGGAGAACCTTGCGGCCAACGGATCTGATGGCTCGACTTCGGGAAATGTCGCTCCCTCTGGCATCTGCCAAGCGTCAAATGCAATTAAAATCAGTAACCAACTGAAATGAAACTCGTAGCCTTGGTCCTGCGCTTTGCGACAATCCTTCTCCAACTTGTTGATGAGGTAACTTGCCCAGTTCATCTGCATTCCTTCGACACACTTTTTTTCGAGGTCCACTATGAACCCTGTGACTTGTGTCATCTTGTTCTTTCTGATGAGATTTCCCACTATAAGATGACAGACTAGGCGCACTGCGCCATCCTGGATGGAGGCTACCTTGTAGCCTCACTTCCCCTTCTCTACATCACCATAGGCTTCCTTTATACGCTCGGCCAGGGTGCGATCTGCAACCTTCCCTGGGTAGAATTGGTGAGGGTCTGGTCCCTGCATGCTCAATCATGTAATGAGATGGATCAACGCCGGATCTACAGTCACGCGCCTGTCAAGCCACAAATACCCTCCATGGTAGCATGACAGGAGGAGTTTAATGCAAGTGTTAACCTCCCAATTTCGGCCGAAGTGGGGGATATTCATCATGTTCAATATCAAGGAGCGTGCGAGCTCCTTAATCCACAACTGGGAGACTATCTTAGGCTTCTTCCCAGTCGTCCTCACCAGGTACCTATGCGGCGCGAGCATCACATAGTTCTTTCGGTCTCCGAGGTTGAAGTCATTGATATTGAGAGTTGGGATCAGTCCCAACTGGGGTCCAACTGCGCGTATCCCCTTCGAGAGGTACGCAGTGATCAACGTGTATTAGAAATCACACAGGACACTGTCGCGGTTAACCACGCCAGTCAACGACGATATGTATTCAAGAAAGACCAATGGGATCTGCTTCACGTTAGCCAGATCATCGTGGTGTTTGCTTCGTTTCTCAGCAGTGCGGCCAGAACGTCGTCCAGTCGATGGGGATGCTTGCAATCTGCCAGTCGACGATGCCTATATTCCTACAGACATGACTTTCTCAGTCATGAGATCCATGAGAATTTCCTCCACCGACTTCTCTACTGCGCTACGTTCGCTGGACATTCACACTTGTAATAAAATAAATTGGGTAGGTGAACGGATAAGCAAGGTAATCAAATGGACGACGAGGTCTAGATAACATAGTGCGGCATGCAATCAGTTCTATGTTAGCGTGGATATCTCAGTTTGCAAAAAGTGGTCCCGACACAACGTCTAATGGGTTAAATAAGCAACGTTGTAATGGATTCCTTCAACGGGTAGGAATACGTCCATCAATGCGCATCCATCCGTTATGGCTCGGTCTCAACGGTCCAACGATGATATTTTCGTCAATAACTTCATTTCTAGCCATTCTAGAGCGTCGTTCTAATGGTTAGGACGCCTCCAACGATCATATAGCTTCGCCGTGGCGAAGTCCCATTCTGCGTGGTTCTGCTATTCTGACGAGGTTCAAGTTCTGCAAGCCTTCCTTCTGCGAAGTCTTCTCTGGAACTTCCTGTAATTTTTCTAACTTTGCTTTCTTCTTACTAAGATTTCTTGCCTTCTTTCCTGTGATCCGAGTCTCTGGATTCCTCTTTCCATTCTTATTCTTACTTTCTCTTAGCCTAGTAACTTCGTACTGCTGATGTTCTTCCAAAGGGTGCAAAGGTATTACCTCTTCTCTTACTATTTCTAGGGTGGATGCACTTCTTTCCTGCATGGACAAGTGCTTTAAGCCTTCTTGTGTTTTTTCAATTTAGATAGCTACTTCTCTTACCCTTTGTTGCTTCGACTTATCCTCTTGTTCTTTTATTAGTCGCGCTATCTTTCTAGCTATGAAGTCCCTTAATTCTTTCTTTTTTTGTGTTGTAGCTTCCTCCTCTGCTTTCCTTCTGATCTGGTCCTTCTCAATCCAAGTCTTTCCTAAAAAAAGTGCAAAAGGGTCGTTGTTCTCAACAAACATAATGACTTCAAATTCTTCTCCAGTCGATGTTTCATGAGCAGTGATAGGTACATTAGTAACTCTTCCACATAGGGTTATAATTTTTCCTTTAAACAAGCCTATCTGTCCCAATGAAGGTATCATAGCAGGCTTTCCCAAAATTTCCCAAGTGCTTTCTGGCATAATATTCATGTGTGTTTATTCATCCAATACACAATATATGTCGAAGTCTCCTATTCTTGTTTCTATGCGCTGCTTCTCTTTTAAGATCTCGGTTAAACTAATGTCTTTGTGATCATTCAGTGTTTCTTTCAGCTGTAATAACATTGTCTCTGATTCTTTCTGGTTCTCTAACATATCCTTAGTCTCTTGTCCTTCTTTATAGTTTTCTTGTCTCATGTTCATCTTGTCAACTTTATCAATCATCTTTGGGCAATCCTCAACCTCATGACCAATAGCTTTACAACAAAGACAAATAGGACCTCTACCAGGGAATTCCTTAGCAAGATGTCCCGATCTTCTGCAATTATAACATAGTGTCAATCCTCTCTTTATTTTAAATGATCCCCAACCTTTCTTGTATTGCGCACTAGGATCACAGTGATGGACTTGCAATCTGCAAAAATTCTTTCTAGGTTCTTGCATCCACTTGTTAGTCCAAAAACTCTTTCTATGCATAGGAATAACATATCTTTCACTATCTCTATTAAATTTATTCAGATCCATTCTTTCTTCTAACTGTCCCCTAGTTTTCAGACTAGGATAAAATCTATCAAACATACCTAGATTCATACTTTCGAAGAAAAAAATTTGACTTATCTTACCTTTACCAGAGAACAAATATTTAAGATCTTACCTCTTTTCTTCAGATTGGGTTTCTTTCTTAGCACAGAGCTTCACAAGTCAAGTAGAATACTCTGCACTACAGTAATAGATCTATGCACAGAGCTTTCTCTTTTCTTCAGTTCCCAACGATCACAGTTTCAAGTCCCGATAACAGAACCATTTGTTGGCACAAGGGAAGACCCAAGTTTCAACGCTTCAACAACACACCAACAAAACCCTAACTACCAGCCCTTTCGGAAACACCTGCGAAGCAGATGAAGTATCACCCGAGGTAGAGGAAGGAGGGGTTGCAGGACTCAGGTGTCTACAACCGAGCTGGGACAGATCTTTGTGATTACAACACTTAACATAACTCTTAGCCAATAACATGCATTAGTTCTTAAACCTTATTCACATCGCAGGTTAAACCCTTATTACAGATCAACACAATAATAATCAATATTAAGAACATCCAATCATTTAGCACATAACATCAACTCAGATCTAGCATTCATCATACATAATCACTAAGCATCGATAGATCTATCTATCATACATCAAGATCAACACACTAAACAGATAAATACATAAACAACATGAACAACATTCCACAAAGCACATCAACACAGGATATACGTGGTTCACCCCAGTGTGGGGCTACGTCCACCAACTCTTCTTCTTCTTTATTAGTATTCAATATTTCTACATTCTTCTGCTCCTGTGCACAAAGCCACAGAGCTCAGCTTCGCACTGGACAGGTGATTTACGCACATTGCACTAGATCCACCTTCCTCCAAAACCAAGTCAAGGCACAGAGCCAACTCCTCAATAGCACAAAGCCTTACATACAACGTATGTGCACAAAGAAACTTACATTCTCTTGCACTAAGCCAATTACAAGTCTTTGCACATAGCTAACACTTACACCTTTCTTGCACTAAGCCAATCACAAGTAACTACTTCTTACATCACTTAGCTATCTATTTATACATTACAAAAATGCCTAAACATGGGTAAACCCATGGGCCGACATCCCATACCCATTATATAAACCCTAATAACCCAAAAAGCCTGCAAAACGAGTGAGATCCCACGATCTCAGCTCCGCCTGGGCGCTCCATCTTCGACCAGCCTGTTGAAGTCCCAAAAATGGTTAAACATGACCAATGTTCTCTTAAAACTTGGTCGAGGGCCAACAAAGAGGATAAGGATGAATAAGATATGCCATCTTTAAAGGTTTAAACAAATTCATCCCGATTCTAGTTTGAAAAGCAGTGGGATGATCATGCAGACTAACAAGATGATTGGAAGGCTCAATAGTCACTGAAGATAATGAGATCTAAGAAAGTTTTGCATCGGTTTAAATCTCCTCAAGGTTACAAGAGTGATTGGATTCACGAGGGATTTGAATGTAAAGCTCATCTTTATGAATAGATTGAGGTAAAGATATAGGATCAACATCAACAACATAAGCATGCTGCAATCTTTCCTCTTTCAAGGATGGATATATATAAGAAGGTTGATGGTCATCCGAATAAACAAAGCACAATATGATCCTCTTTATACGTGAAGGGAAAAACAAAAATGAATTGACAAAGAACAACAAAATTTCATGAAGGAAGCTCATGAACTGATACCTATTTTTTCCCTTATGCCCTTTCATCTTTTTGTCAACAGGATCCTCCCCAACGGAGTCTTTGATTGTGGAGTCGTCAGGAAGATTATTACAGTCGATTTCTGT
>SNQJ01S0098274.1:7899-31235 GCA_010110895.2 Picea sitchensis | reverse complement strand
TCGAACCTCAAATATACTCTTCGGTGATGGCCACTTCTTAATCACCTCCACTTTATCTGGATCCATCTTCAACCTATCTGCAGAAATAACAAACCCCAAATAACTGAGCTCAGTCTTCATGAATGAGGATTTCTTCATGTTTATCAACAACTTCTCTTGCTGTAACCTCCTCATCACTGTAGCCAAATGTCTCAGATTCTCTACCTTTGTTTTACTGAAAATCAATATGTCATCAAGATACACAATGACAAATTTTTCGATGAAATCCTTTAGGACTTCATTCATCAATCTCATGAAGGTACTTGGTGCGTTTGTTAAGCCAAATGGCATAACAAGCCATTCATACAACCCTTCATTGGTCTTGAATGTTGTCTTCCATTTGTCTCCTTCTCTCATACGAATTTGATGATAACCACTTTTCAAATCAATATTTGAAAAGAATCTTTCCCCACTCAAGCAGTCCATCAAATCGTCCATCCTTGGCAATGGAAATCTGTATCTGATGGTAATCTTGTTGATCTCTCTCGAGTCAGTACACATCCTCCAGCCTCCATATTTCTTTGGACTGAGTACTGTCGGAACAACACATGGAATCAATCTTTCTCTTACCAATCCTTTGTCCATCAAATCCTGAACTTGTCTCTTGACCTCTTCATTCTCCTGTGGCATTAGTCTGTACGCTGCTTTGTTTGGTAAACTAGCTCCTGGTATGAGATCAATGTGATGACTTATACTTCTGATCAGTGGTAACGAACGAGGTAGTTCGTCCACTACTATGTTAGCAAATTCTTCTAGTAACTTCTGGATCTCCTCTGGTAGATCATCCACTCTTGTGCTGGTCAAAACAATTCTAGGTTTCCTAACCACGATGAATTGTGGATCTTCCTTCTTCTTAACCTCCTTAAGAAGTTCCTTCCCACTCATGAGAAGTATAGTGTTGCTTACTTCGGGTTTCACCTCTTTGTCCTTAATCGACAACAACATGTGAGTTCTCCCATTCTTATCTAAGGTGTATGTGTTCTTTCTCCCATCATGAACCACATTCCTGTCATATTGCCATGGTCTACCTAGCAATAGATGACAAACATCCATGGGAATGACATCACATAATATCTTATCGTTATATCCTCCTATTTTGAATTCAACTAAACATTGTTTAGTGAAATTTACCTGATGTCCTTTTTGTAGCCATGAAACTCTATATGGACTAGGATGTTCAATAGTCTCAAGCTCCAACTTTTCTACCATCTCAGTAGAAACGAGATTGTCTGTGCTACCACTGTCCACGATGACCTTGCATACCCTGTCTTTGGTCTTGCAAGCAGTCTGGAAAAGACTGTTCCTTTGCACTAGATTCTCTGCCTCCTTTTCTAGCGTTAAGAGAACCTTCCTCATCACCAATGATCTCCCACCTTCAACACCCTCTGCCTCAACATTCCACCTTTGTTCTTCGGCAATGTGAGTCTCACTACCTTCTTTCTTCTTATCTGGACATTCATAAGATTTGTGTCCATTCTTTCCACATGTGAATCATTTTATCACTCCACCTCTACCTCTTCCTCTTCCTCTTCCTCTAGTGCGAGGAAAAGTGTTGTTATCAGCCTATTGTTCTCTCTGTTCAGTATACTGCCCCCTCTGTGAGCTTCCACCTCTCTCAGTTTGAGTTTGAGGTTTCTTCCACTCTTCCTTAGGCTTCTGATTCCTATCTTGGACAACTGTTTTGCCTATGGGATGACTTCTGCCTCGACCTCTTTGACTTTTCTTTTGGCTCAGCTTCTCTTCAGTTTTCAGAGCCATCTGATAAGCATCTTCGACGGTCCGAATGATCATCATTCTCATCTCATCCTAAATGTTGTATCTCAGACCATTCATATACCTAACAACCATTTCATCATCACTTTCACGATGACCTGCCCTGATGTTTAACTTGTAGAACTCTTTAGTGTACTCCTTCACTGACATCGGCTTCTGTCTCAAATTATGCATCCTTCGAAACAAAGTGATTTGGTAATCCTTGGGTATGAGTTTTTCCTTCATCTTCACGATAATTCTATCCCAACTCTTGATTTTCTGCTTGCATTTGCAGCGTATGTCAGCTTGTAGTTCATCCCACCACAATGCTGCATGTCCTTTAAGTCTTGTGAAAGCGTGTTTAACCTTCTTGTCTTCCTCAACATCTTCATAGTCAAAATACGTGTCCAGAGCTCTAATCTAGTCTAGAATCTCTTCAACATCCAGGTTTCCTTCATATACTGGAATGCCCATTTTTTCCCTAGCACTCATTCTTGCAACAACCCTAATCATACATTCATTTGCTACATCTTCTGTTGCAACTTCTTCTCCTTCATGTCCAACTTCATCTTCACTTTCAGATTCACTGAGATCCTTAGCATCGACTGCACGCCTCTATGCTATTTCCATGGCATCCATCCTAGCATGTAAGTTACGCATATCTCTTGCCCCTAGTGGATCAGGTAATTGTCTGCCCCGTCTTCTTGGAATTTCTCTTTCCTCTGGTGGATCGGGTGTTTGTCTGTCTCTTCTTCTCAGTGGCATGACTGTAAAATGTTCTATGCTCTTTCTACCACAACTGATGTGTACCAGAGTACTCTTCTTCTCCTTCTTGCTTTCCCTGTCTGAAGTATACAAACATAGTCAAGCTCTGATACCATACTAACGCAGGACTCTATTGGCCCTCGGGTCGACGTTCGCTCATAGGATCGTTCTTTATCTCCTTTGAGCCGAATCAGCTCTTTCGATTCCCTGCTGGAATAAAAAATTATTGGTCCACAGGTCCTTCGGGAAGCTCCCTTGTGTGAAAAACACTAGGCGCGAGCTCCACCTCCTCCAAGTGACCACAAAACTATAACCAAGGCCCAATTCCAAAGGCTCTTGTCGCAACTCGCAATCTCGTGAGTTCGCGAGTCAAAACTCTCGACTCCTCCTTTCCAAATTCATGATACCCAAAATGTTGATATGGGTATAGCTCCTTCCCTTGTCAGCGTCCTCCACGTGTGACCACCGGCTAGGCTTAACGCTAGCGCCTCTCGCTACTCTCCCCTTTCTGAGTTTCAACATCGAGCTCCCGTGCTCTTATCTCGCGAGTCACCGAGACGTGAGAAGTCAATGGAATGCCGAATCCTTCCACTAGGTGACACGTGTCCACCTGTCTATCACATGGGCCCACCTTGTGGTTCTGCCACATGTCCCTCATGTCCATCTTCGTCACTTTGTGACTTCGATCCCCCAAAACGCTGCCTCCTTTGTATCCTGACACCCGAAGTGTCGAGATCCCGAACTCCTCGATACTCCTTATTGCAACTCACGACTTCGGGACTTTTGGGACAAAAGTCTCGACCCACTATCCTCTAAATTTTTGAGGTGTTGAATTCTGACGCGTTATAAATGAGGGTCCCACAACAAAACTTCTCGCCCTGATGGGACTTCTCCTTTTGCGATCTTGCAAATATTGGTGCAAGGTTTTCAACCCTTCAGCTCGTGAATCCGCGAAATGAGAGTTTGCGAGTGATCCAACGACCCTTACTGGCTTGGATCCTATGACTCTATTTCCCTTGAACTTAAAATTGAAAATAGGCTTACCGTAACTCCCCTGCTCCTCTGCACGATCTGACGGCTCTCAAAACTTGGCGAATTCCCCTTGGAGAATTCCGACCGTCCAATGCCTCCTTGACAATTCCTGCGAAATGAACAAGGTATTCCTTCACATAAATTTTCCACCTGCAAAACAACTTCTCTACGCCTCCTTTCAACACTTCAAGGCACTAGCCCTCTTGATCTTCTCTTTGACAACTTCAAAGACCCTATCCCTCCTGAGCTTGATTGAAAAATCCTCAAGTACTCTGGGGATACCTTCTACATGCACTCCTTGCAGCAGTTCTTCAAATACTCCTAAGTATTTGAACTGGTTGACTCTATGCAACTCCTTGTGACAACAGTCTTTCAACCACTCCACCTTAGATACAAGTTCTGAGGTATTTATCATCATGCGCACACCTTGCACGACTCTTGTGCTTAACTTGCACTTCTGCGAGAATGAGAATAATTGTATCTCCCCTGAGCTTTCAGATATTTGGACTTTGAAGCCGTCAACGCACTCCTAGCGGACACTCCACTGCACTCCTTGTAGGAACTCTTGCTCAAATAGAGAAACAATTGAAACTCATTCCTTACTCTCCCTCTCTCATTTTTCAGACATTTAACAAGAAATCATACATGTATAGAATCACAACAAATGTACAATAGAAAGAGTAAAACAACTATAAGCATGACATTGAGCATATGCACACAGAAGGCATTATAATACCATGAGTCTGGAATCAAAGATTTATATATTAAATTTAGACTTCTGTACATGGATTCTTCTACGCAACTCTCTGCTACTCTTCTATTCTCTATGATCTTCTTTCATTATTGTTACAATGATACAAGGGAGGGTGTCTATAGTCATTTTCCCTCTAGCTCCTAAAACTGTCTAATCTAGAAATTTAAATCTACCTACTTACATTAACTGCGAATAAATGCCTCTATCTACTACAGATGAGAGCAGATCTCTCAAGATCTGTTTACAATTTGAAAGTACACCCTTTCTTAACTATTTCACTTATGTTTTGTGTATCAAACTTCAAAACATTTCAAACAATTCATCATGTGACAAAATGTGTTTGCGTTTGTCCCACGCTCGCTTGTTGTTGGCGATGCTCCTGCATCACTTTTGTCTTATCTTACCAAAAGAAAATACAAGCAAACCATGATGCTCTCTCTTGAGGGAGATGAAGTTTGATTTTCTCATTCAGCAGGGTGGTGTCTGGAGGGTGTGCTTTAAACAAAACCCTCATTCATCACCACAAACACCATCAAAGGGAAAGATTCAACCCCCTGATCACATGAACTCCACCGACATGTTTCAATCAGTCTTGAATCAATGTTAGATTATAGATTACACCTACAACCTGAATAACTGTTCTCTCACTCAAAACTGACTGCAACCATAGTTCGGTTTAAGACTTTGGTCCGGTAATGATGATTTTCTCTTACTTAGAAGCATTGTCCCATCCATTTCAATGGTCATTCCATGAGGAAGTTTTCTCCAGGACGAGCCAAGTAATAGTGGTAGGGGCTTATTGGCACCCAAAGTTTTGGGTTAATCTTGCGCGTGTGCACAAACAAATTTGTGTGCTCCCATTCCAATTTATATTGCACACTAAGTCCAAAGTCTACCAAATGACATGCATTGGAATCAAGAAAGGAATGACTGAAGAATCTTCCCTAATGATTATTTTTAGCAACACAGGGGAATGTGGAGTGAAAACAAATGATTTGAAAAGGCAATTAAGATTGCCCTGATTCCAGAAAGGATACATGGAATGCAGGAAGGAAAAAGAAGGATGTGACACTATTAGTCAATAGAGAAAATGGAGAAGAATTGAAAGCGACAAAGCTCCTGAGCAGATATATCATGTGTCATTCATGTGTTATTTGGATATGCGTGTGTATTTTTTTACATATTGATAATAATATGGTGTTAGCTATGGATTGCATGAATGAAAACACAGATAGATATTTGTGTGTCTAGTCCTTCATCCCCAACACAATACTAGATGGTCTCTGTGATCCTCATTGCGTCTCGAGTGATACCTTCTTCGACCTTCTCTAAAGATTGATATGTCAATGATTTGGGGGTTTTGTTGGTCAACTCTGGATGAATCTTGGGTCTCATCCCCCCAACATTAAGAAGGACACACACAATTGTGAAATGATCCAACAAAAACCCATGAATTTTCACTATAAAACCACTAGTTAGAGGGAAATGATATAGGAAATTCCGAAAAAAAAACACCCTCTTTGATCCATGGGCCATGAGAAACAAGGGTGGAAGAGTATGAAAAACCTATTTATTACTCACACCGTATGTCGATATCAAGTAGGAAAATGAATGTTTAACCAATTATACACCATGAAAAATTTAGATGATGAATTTTTCATATAGATATGGATTATTGTCATTGGTAATTCCCCATTGGTTATCCCCTTACCTTGGTCTATACATATGAATGTGTTTTGCCAATTTTATTTTTATCACCTATAAAAGGTGCCCTTTGTTTCTTTCTTGGATCACACTTTGCTCATGTTTATTCCTCATGTGCTCCTTTTTTAGACATCAACTTCCTTACCTAAAATCAATCTCAACATTCACACTTGATTTTGCCAATATTTCTTAGTTCTAGATCCCTTTTTCAAAGTTCCTAACATCCACACTATAACTATTGTTAATTTTTTGGCTTCTCTGAAAGTTCTCACGCCATGTTATGGTTTCACTTCATGTGATGTGGCTTGAATGGTGAAATTTCATTCCCTTGTTGTATCTTACACTATTTAGTTGATTTACATTTGAAGACATTGGTATGGGAGATTTTGAAAATTTGAGGAATGGGCATGGTGGGGAATAAGTAATGTTGTTGTCCCATTAAATATTCCATGTGTACCTTGTTGCACAATTAAATATTCCATATGTCCTTGTGTCCTCTGTGTCATCCTACTCAAAGTTCAAGAGTTATGCAGATGAATAAGGTGAGGCAAAGGTGATACATTGAGCCAACATCAATTTTTGTGGTGTCATTTGGTGGAATGGAATAATTGAAGAATAAAGCTATGAAAATCAATGATTGGGTGGGAGTTGGAAAAAAGGAAAAACCATTGGTCCTTTACACTAAACCATAATAAAGTGAAATGTATCTTAAAATGTAGAAACCTCAAAACATATAGACATAAGCATGGAGGCCCCCAAAATACTTATATATAGATGGGCACTCATGCCTAACATCCTGGCTCACACACATATAAAGCATGTACTTTTGTTACTTGGAGTTCAACCTAAGTGTATTATTTAAAATGAAACAAAACCTTTAAAAATAAAATTATTTAAGAGTTTGTTTACACAATTATATTTTAAGCTAAAAACAACACAAGCGTAAAAATCAAAGGCCAATGTTATCATGATTCATCCATATAAAACTAAAAAAAGTGTCGTTCATCCATATTTGGGTAAAACAACAGTTATAATTAGAAGGCATGGGCTCACCGAGGTTTTTATGGTACCAAGTTTGTTTTGTTAAATGTCTTGTGTTAAAAATAGATAAAAGAAAAAAATAAAAATGCACTAAAATTTTTAAATGGAAAATAATCTAAGCCGATCATTGATATTTAGTTAAAAAAAGAAGAGGAAAAGCATAAGCTTCGATCATCTATATTTGATTAACAAAAGAAAATCATATATATTTGGTTAAAAAACTTAGAGGGAAATCATAAACACTGATCATCTATTTTTAGTTTTAGTGCACTGGGACGTCTAGAAGAGAGGAGCCTGCAACCAAGCTAGGTTTGACGACCAAGCTAGGTTTGATGACCTGGGCATGTAGGATCCATGCATGAAACATTGGAATTATTGTAATTAGATATTTCAGACAAATATTTTTAGAAAGTGACTCAATTTTGTAATCAATATATTCTCTCATTTGTTCCTGCAAAGACAAGAAAGGAAAAAGAAATAAAATCTCTGTGTTTTCAATAATATTCATATTCAATGCATCGATTCAATTTGTGCATAAATTTGCTATTTTCTCATCAAGAAGTACATACATGCATGCATGCATACATACATACATACATACATACATACATACATACATACATACATACATACATACATACNCATTTCTATTCAAGATTTGGAAACAAAAATTTTTGAATCCAAATATCTGAGCATATCTGAGCATGCTCAGTACAGATATTGATATTGTGATTGTAAATGCTCAAACTGACCAAGGTAATAATTAATTAATTCTCTGTTCACTGCATGTCTTCTTGTATACATTTTGGCCATTAATTAATTATAATTAATTACAACTTCAATACACCATATTCTTTCATGAGTTTAAGTTGAAGACAATTAACAATAATANTATATCGATCATGGTTGTTTATTATAAATTCAAGAGTGCCAAGGATTATGAGTTCTTGCGTTTGGAAGGTCCTTTCATTTCTATTCAAGATTTGGAAACAAAAATTTTTGAATCCAAATATCTGAGCATATCTGAGCATGCTCAGTACAGATATTGATATTGTGATTGTAAATGCTCAAATTGACCAAGGTAATAATTAATTAATTCTCTGTTCACTGCATGTCTTCTTGTATACATTTTGGCCATTAATTAATTATAATTAATTACAACTTCAATACACCATATTCTTTCATGAGTTTAAGTTGAAGACAATTAACAATAATATGATAATTACCAATAAGATTGAACTGTAAAATCTAGATAATGAATTTCGTTTTAGATTTAATTATTCATCACATAAATTCACATACTGTAAACAACGATAACTTACACTATGGTAGTAATTGACTGTGCATTCATTTTCATGTGTTTCTTAACAAAATATGTAAGTAGTACATAATTGGTGCCTAGAAACATTTCCCTTGTACTACGCATAGTTGCAGGAAACCCGTGGATTAAAAAGACAACAACAAAAAAAAAAAAACTAAGATACTCCCACCGCCAGATCCATACCAAGTTATGAATACAAGAGATTCATTTCAAAAATATACTATCCTCACCAATTCATCACCTCCATCAGACCTTTCTATCATCCTCGCTTTCCCTTTACCCCAACCTCCACCCTATATATATTGCCTCCCGTATGCACTCATTGGAGAAATTATCCATGCCCTACTCTCTCCCACCCCCTCAAGTGACATCCTCCATCGTTCACTTTGAAATTTCCCCCATTCACCCCTCCTCATATATTTTTCCTGTTCATGGCATGGCTTAGTAGAGTGTCATTGTAACTATGTCCCTCCCAATTAGGTCACGCCCCCTGAGAACCCACACTTTATTTTTCACGTAGATTTCCAATTTATCATCAACTTCTCAACATAGCTCCCACCCCATTCCTCCCTGGAAAGACATAGAATAGGTACACACAACTCCTTGAAATGTTCTTTGTACTTGTGACAATTCCCCATCTCTATAAGGCCAAAGATGGTTAGGTTGTTGTCATGGATAATCACCTTTGTTGACATGGATATCTTGAAGCTGCAAGATATCCATTCCACCAAGCCAGAATGACCTTGTATTTTTTCTTATCTTACTATAAAAAAAAGACAAGAAGAGGATGATGCTCTCTCTTAAGGGAGACAAAGTTTCTTTTTCTCATTCAGCAGGGTGGTGTCTGGATGGTGTGCTTTAAACCAAACCCTCATTCATCACCGTAGACACCATCGAAGGGGAAGATTAGACCCTCTGGCCAAATAAACTCCACCGACATGTTTCAATCAATCCCGAATCAATGTTGTTATAGGTTACACCTACAACCTGAACATATGATTTTCTCTTACTTCAACCCGACTGCAACCACAGTTCGGTTTGAGACTTTGCTCCGGTAATGATGATTTTATCTTACTCACAAGCATTGTCCCATACATTGAAACAATCATTCCATGAGGCAGTTGGCTCGATGACAAGACAAGTAGTGGTGGTGGGGGCCTATTAGCACCCAAAGTTTTGGTTAATCTTGCACGCTTGCACAAATAAAGTTGTGTGCGCCCATTCTAGTTTTGCGCGCACACAATCTAATGTGAAATTATTGAAAAGAATTGTGTGCTAGAATGAGTTTTTATATTGCACCCTAAGTCCAAATTCCACCAAATGTGCATCAGTTCAAGTTTTGAGAAGCACACCAGAAAGAAAGAAGACACGCGTTAGAATCTGCTAGCATTGAAAGTCACACTTTGACTGCTAAAGTGTAAGCTCAGCACCCATCAGAATGTAAAAGATAATTTGGTTTTGAATAGGATTTTAGAAAGATGGGTAAAGAAAGATAAAGGGCCACAAACTATAGATCAGTAGGCTACACCAATGGGCAATGGAGTCACAAACATCCTACTCATCGAAGGCACAAAAGATGATCAACCGAAAACAAGATTATATGTTGATAAGTGGAATAATGAAGAAGGAAAACATAAGGTAGAATGTTCACTAAACAAATATCCTCTCAATTTAATGAATCAACAAATACTTTAATATAAAAAATGGCTGATGGGCAAAATACAACAGATCCTCTGCTGCTTAGGGATCCATAAATCATTCACAACCTTTGATCCTCAAATCTACAATATATTCAAATAAGAAGAAATATAAATAGAAGAGTTACAATCTGAAATCACAACTCTCATGAGTCTCCAATAGCAGTAATTCTTACAATCATAAAATGCCCACAGGCTTACAATTGAACACACACAGAAAAACTGCCTACTCCTACTCTCTCTAGCCTCTCTTGGCTCATCCATCTTTATCCAAGATATATATCCCTCTTTAAATAGAAAATAACATCCAAATAACCTAAGGAGGTCGAATCCCATCTCCTCCATTGGATTCTAATCCTTGGAGACAGGTGGCAACAGTCAAAGAGACAAAAATCCAACAAATTGCTGATTTTCAGGAATTTGTTGGAAGTCATTAATAATTTTTTTCCACCTCATGCATGAGGCCTTTGCTGGAGCTAAATATTAGGTGCAGGTGTCCCTTGACATATATCTGATCCTTGAGAAGTAATTCGAACTCTGCTTGACATGTGGCAACCTCCCAACAAGGCGAATATCAAAACCGTGTCTGCTACAGGAAATTAGTACGCAACGCCACTATGCAGAGTATGCAACGCCTACTTCTATATCCAATAACTCTCAAACTAAAACACATTTTGAAAAAATGAGAGACATTTTTGTTATTTGGAATGTTATGAACAAAAAAATCCTTCAGTTTTCAAAAATACATCCTCAACTTCTCATAACCCAAGTTTTAAATTAGTGACTCAAAACTGGCAGAATAACTTTGCACAATTTAGCCTCTGCCAGAATATTACGCAGCGCCTGTAGGTAGCACCTGACTGTGTTTCTGCATGCAATTTGGTAGCATAAATCCGTGGGTTCTTTGATGCTTAAACTTGGATATTGGGAATAACTCAATATAATTTCAATTTTCCCCAAAACATATAAAAATCCCATAACAATTGTATTCATTTGCCAAAATGAATAATGAAATGCAGATTCTGTTCTCTATGAAATATTAAGTAGCGCCACTTATGAAACACTGAGGCATAAACCAATATTTTTCTAACATAGGCTCCATGGGGGATAGATTCCTCCCTGTGCGGCTCTAAGAACTCTTGTAGTTTTAGTGCCTTATCCTTTGGGCTTGTGGAGTCATGCTCTCAACCTTTAACCTCTGCAATATGCTTTGATTTGTGACCTTCAACTGAAACTAAATGAAAATGAAAACTAGAACTGAAAAAATGATGAAAACGATGCTTGTCCAGCAAGCTTATTGCAGACACCTACTCTAATTATTGGGAAATTGAAGCATTCAAGTTACATGAAACAACCAATGAATCCATTTCATCATTTTTTCAACTGTTTGAAGTTTTGAAATGTGCTTCATTAAGCACCAGAGATAATTCTTACTTGAAGGCTTGTCAAAGAAACATTTGGAAATACAGTTTCCATTGAAGAAATCAATGAGCCTAGGCCCATTTTCTGCTTGCAGACAGGCTGCAAATGGATCCTGAAAAACATCATCAATACTTGCCCCTGCAACATTGCTTTGTGTAAAAAGGAAAAGTATTGCATTAGGTCCTTCGTCCACTGTTCTTGGTTGTTGTATGGCTTGTTGATTATCTGATTCATCCTCAATGCATATGGCCTTGGTCCACTCTTGGTCATGAGGTGTATTAGGAAAAAGGCTTAGTGATGTTTTTCTTTCTTTAATTTCAACCTTTCTCATCTGATCACATGGCATTTGATCTTGGCTACTTGATGAAACTGAGCTTGTGTCTTCAAGAGGAATAAGGGGTTGATAGGGAAGTTCATCACAATTAGAAGTGCTTGGGAAATTAAATTCTTATATCTTATCTTCTGATTGTAAGGGACATTCATCATAGCTTGGCTTATGGTCCCAATTTCTGAGTTTTTCACCCTCTAAAATTAGATTATCATATTTTTCTTCTTTTTCAGCAACAAAAATATGACATGAGGGTTGAAACAAGCTATTGTTGCTTTGATGGGAAGGGTACTTTTTTGATATAAGGTCTTCAACAGATTGTTCATGGAAATCATCTTCATAATCATCATACAAAGGTGAATCAATGACCATTTGACTATCAATGGTTGAGGGTATTAGTGCAATAGCTGGGATAACTAGTTGCTCAGGGAAAACATCCTCATAGTCATCAAAACTTGTCAAATCATGGCACATTGGTTCATTAACAATAGGAGGGACTGATAAGCTATGAATTTGGTCATGACAAGCTGCAACACTATTCTCATGATAAAATAAATCTGAATCTAAGATGACCTCTTGACTTAAAGAATCAAGAAAAGGAGGAGATGAGGAAATGATGGATTGTCCATATTGATCTTTCTCTTAGGGACCAAGATTTTTACATGAATGACACATTTGTTCTTAAAATTTAGGAAAATAATTATGAAACTCATCATCTAAGTCTTTCTCTCTACAATCATCCCCTTCATCATCACTGCTAGAGGAATCACTTGTTGAATCTTGAATATATGATGCATACCCCTCACAACAATTCTCAAAAGGTCTTTCAGCTGGATATATTTTCTTGCAATGAGAATAAAAAACATCATGAAAGTCCTTCAAAGAGGAACTACTAGAAGCAGGGAGTGTTCTATACCATTGCCTCGCATCACCTTCTAATGAATACATGAACATTTTCATCAATATATATTCATGATGAATGCCAAGCCGCTGCATCAAAGCATGAAATTCATGAACATGCTCAAAAGGCTTGTCATCGTCACCTTAATAAAATCTAGGCAGTAGATCTTGCCATTCATCAATTTGAGGCACAAGATGTGGATAACCATCTATGACTGAGAAATTGAGTGGGGAAAACCTCCTAGCCAGGATAGCCTTCATAGCCATTTGATTTGCCTCATCCCCAGTGGAGTCACCAACAGATTCTGAACAATGGAGTCGCCATGGTGAATGTGCAGTCTTGAAGGTGTCCAAATTTAGTCACCATCTAAAGATGGAGCTGTACAATGTCATTCTTCCCAGGGAACTTTTCAATCTGCTCAAATCCGTCCCCGACAATAGCGCCAAAAATGTTAGCACTGAAAGTCACACTTTGATTGCTAAAGTGTAAGCTCAACACCCATCAAAATGTAAAATATAACTTTGGTTTTGAATAGGGGGATGAGCCAAGAGAGGCTAGAGAGAGTAGGAATAGGCAGTTTTCTGTGTGTATTCATTTGTAAGACTGTGGGCATTTTAGGATTGTAAGAATTACTGCTATTGGAGACTCATGAGAGATGTGATTTCAGATTGTAACTCTTCTTTTATATTTCTTCTTATTTGAATATATTGCAGATTTGAGGATCAAAGGCTGTCAATGATTTATGGATCCCTAAGCAGCAGAGGATCTGTTGTATTTTTCCCATCAGTCATTGTTTATATTCAAGTATTTGTTTATTCATTGAATTGAGAGGATCTCTATTTACTGAACATTATATCTTATGTTTTCCTTCTTCATTTCTTCCACCTATCATCATATAATCTTGTTTTATGTTAAGCAAATTTTGTGCCTTAGATGAGTGGGATGTTTGTGACTCCATTGCCCATTGGTGTAGCCTACTGATCTGCAATTTGTTTCCCTCTCTCTTTCTTTATCCATATTTCTGATCCACCTATTCAAAACCAAATTTATCTTTTACATTTTGATGGGTGCCGAGCTTACACTTTAGCAGTCAAAGTGTGACTTTCAGTGCTAACAGAATCAATAAAGGAATCACCGAGGAATCTTCCTGGATGATTATTTCCAGTAGCACAAGGGAACATGGAGTTGAAAAAAGATGAGTTGGAAAGGTAGTTAAGATTGCGCCGATTCTAGAAAGGATACATGGAATGTAGGAAGGAAAAATAAGCATGGGAGACTGTTACTCAGTAGATAAAATGGAGTAGAATTAAAAGAGACAAGGCTCCTGAGTAGAGAAAGATATAAAAGGAAGCATTGACATCATAAATAGAGTTAGATACTTGCTTAGAGGATTCACTAAGTTTCTATTTGTTATGTTGTTGAGCTCACTCTCTGAGCCTCTATAGTATTATAATGTCTTCTATTATGGCATGAGCCCGTCACATGTCTAAGTCTTGAAAGAATGTGCATGGCGCGATGCATTCTAAATATGGGAACTATCTGAGGAATCAAAGACTTTGTTATTGTCATATAATATTTTCTTAATGCATGCTTTTGTTTAATGGAATGGAATGAATAATAAAGCTACAACCATTTTGATCTATCATGTGTCATTCACGTGTTATTTGGATATGTGTGTGTATTGTTTTACATATTAATAATAGTAAGTTTCTAGCTATGGATTGTATGAATGACAACCCAGGTGGATCTATGTGTGTCTATTCCTTCATCCCCAACACAATACCACATGGTCTTTGTGATCCTCATTGCGTCTTGGGTGAGACCTTCTTCAACCTTTCCTGAAGATTGATATGTCGATGCTTTTGGTTTTTTGTTTGTCAAATATGGACGAACCCTGGTTCTAATCCCCCCCAACGTTAAGAAGGATGCACACAAGCGTGAAAAGACCCAACAAAAACCAATGTATTTTCACTAGAAAACCACTAGTTAAAGGGAAATGACATAGGAAATTATGAAAAACACCCTCTTTTATCCATGGGCCATGACCAACAAGGGTGGAAGAGTATTGCAAACCTATTACTCACACTATATGTTGATATAAAGTAGGAAAATGAATGTTTAACCAAGTATAAACCATGGAAAATTTAGATGATGAATTTTGCATCTAGATATGGAATATTGGCATTGGTAATTCCCCATTGCTTATCCCCTTACCTAGGTATATACATATGAATGTGTTTTCCCCATTTTATGTTTATCACTTAGAAAATATGCCCTTTGTTTCTTTCTTGGATCACACTTTGGTCATGTTTATTCCTCATGGGCTCCTTATTTAGACATCCTCTTCCTTACCTAACATCAATCTCAAAATTCATGCTTGATTTGGTCAATCTTGCTTAGTTCTAGTTCCCCTTTTCAAAGTTCCCAACATCCATAGTATCACTGTTGTTAATTTTTGGGTTGCTCTTAAAGTTCTCACACCATGTTATGGTTGCACTTCATGTGATGTGGTTTGCATGGTGAAATTCCAATAACTTTTTTTTATCTTACACTATTATAGTTGATTGATATTTGAAGACATTAGTATGGGAGATTTTGAAAATTTGAGGAATGGGCATGGTGGGTAATAAGTAATGTTGTTGTCCCATTAAATATGTCACGTGTACCTTGTTGCACAATTAAATATTCCATATGTCCCTGTGTCCTTTATGTCATCCTATTCAAAGTTTGAGAGTTAAGCAGATGACAAAGGTGAGGTAAAGGTGATACATTGAGACAACATCGGTTTGTGTGGTGTCGTTTGGTGGAATGGAATCACTGAAGAATAAAGCTACAAAAATCAATGATTGGGTGGGAGTTGGAAAAAAGGCCAAAGAATTGGTCCTTTTGACTAAACCATAATAAAGTGAAATTGATCTTAAAATGTAGAAACATCAAAACATATAAACATAAGCATGCAAGCCCCAAAAATAATTGTATACAGATGGGAACTCGGTCCCAACATCCTGGCTCACACGCCTATAAAACATGTACTTTTATAACTTGTAGTTTAACCTAAGTGTATTATTTAAAATGAAACAAAAACTTTAAAAAATAAATTCTTCAAGAGTTTGTTGGCCCAATTATCGTTTTAGCTAAAAATAACACAAGCATAAAAATAAAAGGCCAATATTATCATGATTCATTCATATAAAATTTAAAAAAGTGTGAATCATCTGTATTTGGGTAACAAAATAGTTATAATTAGAAGGTAGGGGCTCGCCGAGTTGTTTATGGTACCAATTTTTTTTGGTTAAATGTCTTGCGTTAAAAATAGATAAAAGAAAAAATTAAAAAAACACTAAAATTTTAAAATGGAAAAGCATCTACGCCGATCATCGATATTTGGTTAAAAAAAACCGAGAAAAAGCATGATAAATGTCAATTCGCTATAGAGAAAAAGCATGATAAATGTCAATTCGCTATATTTGATTAAAAAAATAAGATCATCTATATTTGGTTAACAAACTCAGAGGAAAATCATAAACTCTGATCATCTATTTTTAGTTTTAGTGCACTGGGACATCCAAAAGAGAGGAGTCTGCGACCAAGATAGATTTGATGACCTAGGCATGCAAGATCCATGCACGCAACGTTTGAATTACTATAATTATATATTTCAGACAAAGATGTTTAGAAAGTGACTCAATTTTGTAATCAATATATTCTCTCATTTCTTCCCGCAAAGACATGAAAGGAAGAAGAAATAAAATCCATGTGTTTTCAATAATATTCATATTCAGTGCATTGATTCAATTTGCGCATCAATTTGATATTTTCTCAGCAAGCAGTACATATATATCGATCATGGTTGTTTATTCTAAATTCAAGAGTGTCAAGGATTACGATTTATTGCGTTTGAAAGGTCCTTTCATTTCTATTCAAGATTTGAAAACAAAATTTTTTGAATCCAAATATCTGAGCACGCTTGACACATATATTGATAGTATGATTTCAAATGATAAAACTAGCCAAAGTAATAATGAGTTAATTCTCTGTTCACTACATGTCTTATTCCTCTATACATTTTGGCCATTAATTAATTATAATTAATTACAACTTGAATACACCATAATATTTCCTGAGTTTAAGTTGAAGAGAATTAACAATAATATGATAATTACCAATAAGATTGAACTGTAAAATCTAGATAATGATTTTTTTTTTAGATTTAATTATTCGTCATATAAATTTAATTACTATAAACATTTGTAACTTACACTATGGTAGTAATTGATTGTGCATTTATTTTCATGTGTTTCTTAATAGAATAAGTAAATAGTACAAATTTGGTGCCTAGAAACACTTCCCTTGTACTGCGTAGAGTTGCAGGAAACCCGGGGATTAAAAAGACATAAAAATCACAAAAACTAAGGTATATTAAAAGCTATTATATTATACCTGCATGCATAAACTTATAAGTACTTGGACTCAATTAGTAATACCCATGTCGTAATATTTATCTTTTGTAAGGATTTTTGTTATTGAATATTGGGAAGGTTTAATGATGGCAACAAAGAATTGTCAGGAAATTGTAGGTTTTAATCTCTCCATACGATCAAATAGTTTATCATATGGTATATTGAGTTACTCAAAATAGAAATACATTGCTTGTTTATGTCAATTAATGTATAGAAAATCATGTGATAAATATTGGTCAAGAAAGGAAACAAATGACAAATGCATTTTTTTTGCACAAACTTCTTCTTCTCAAATGCAACAAGTAAGATGGTTTGTGCGTATTTAATTGGGTATATATTTTGTTGGGTGATGTGTATAAATAGACGAGTCATTCATGCCTGTAGTGCGACGAGAAAATGAAAGAGGATACATATTTTGGAGGAGATGTGTATGCAGTACTCCCGCCTCCAGATCCATACCAAGTTTTAAATACAATATATTTAGTTCAAAAATATACTATCCTCACCAATTCATCTAAGTATTATCCAATTCATCACCTCCATTTGAACTTTCTATCATCCTCTCTTTCCCTTTCCCCCAACCTCCACCCTATATATACTTCCTCCGTTATGCACTCATTGGAGATATTCTCCATGCCCCACTCTCTCCCACCCCCACCTGTGACTTCCTCCATTGTTCACCCTACAATTTCCCCCATTCACCCCTCCTCATCCATTTTTACCGTTCATGGCATGGCTTAGCAAAGTTTCAATGTAACTATGTCCCTCCCAATTAGGTCATGCTTCCTCACAACCCACAATTTAGTTTTCATGCAGATTTCCAATTCATCATGAACTGCTTGGAAAAGGTCTCACCCCGTTCGTCCTCGAAAAGACATAGCATAGGTCCACACAATTTCCTAAAATATGTTATAATGTTTTGTAGTTGTGGAATTTCCCCATCTCTATAAGCCAAAAGTTGGTTAGGTTCTTTCCATGGATAATCACCTTTGCTAACATGGATAGCCTAAAGCTATGGGATATCCATTCCACCAAGACAAAAGGACCATGTCTTTTGTCTTATCTTACCAGAACAAAAATACAAGCAAAGCATGATGTTCTCTCTTGAGGGATCTAAAATTTCTTTTTTTCATTCAACAAGGTGGTGTCTAGATGGTGTGCTTTAAACAAAACCCTCATTCATCACCATAGACACCATCGAAGGGGAAGATTCGACCCTCTAGACAAATGAACTCCACCAACATGTTTCAATTAGTCCTGAATCAATTTCAAGTTACATGTTACACCTAAAGCATGGATGGATGATTTTCTCTTACTCAAACCTGACTACAACCACAGTTCGGTTTAAGACTTTGGTATGGTAATGATAATTCTATCTTACTCAGAAGCATTTTCCCATCCATTGTGAAGATAATTCCATGAGGAAATTGGCTCAAGGACGAACCAAGTAATAGTGGTGGGGGCCTATTGGCACCCAAATATGTGGGTTAATCTTGTGCATGGGAAAAAAATAAGTTGTGCGCACCCATTCCAGTTTTGCGTGCACCCAAGATAATATGAAAGGATTGACAAGAAGTGTGTGACGAAATGAGTTTTGATATGCACAGTATGTCCAAAGTCTACCAAATGTGTGTCGGTTCAAGTTTTGAGAAGCACACAAGAAAGAAAGAAGACTCACATAGAAATCAAGAAATAAATCACATGGGAATCTTCCCTATTGACTATTTCCAACAACACAAGGGAACATGGAGTGACACAAGATTAGTTGGAAAGGAAATTAAAATTGCCCTGATTCCAAAAAGGATACATGGAATGCAGGAAGGAAAAAAATCATGTGAGACTATTATTTAGTAGATAAAATGGAGTAGAATTGAAAGAGACAGAGCTCCCGAGAAGAGAAATATATAAAGAAATAAGTGACATCATAAATAGATTTAGATACTTGCTGAGAGGATTCACTAAGTTTCTATTTGTTGTGTTGTCAAGCTCACTCTTTGGGCCTCTCTAATATTATAATGTCTACTATTGTAGCCTGAGTCTGTCACATGTTTAATTCTTGAAAGAATGTGCATGGCACGATGTCTTGTAAATCTGGGAACTATCTAAGGAATCAAAGACTCTATTGTTGTCATATAATATTTTATTAATGTATGTTTTTGTTTAATGGAATCGAAAGAATAATAAAGATACAATGATTTTGATCTATCATGTTTCATTCATGTGTTATTTGGATATGTGTGTGTATTGTTTTACATATTGACAATAGTAAGTTGTGAGTTATGGATTGTATGAACGAAAACCTAGATGGATATTTGTCTTTCTAGTCCTTCATCCCCAACACAAGTCCAGATGGTATTTGTGATCCTCATTGCATCTTGGGTGAGACATTCTTCGACATTGGCTGAAGATTGATATGGAAAATCTTTGGGGTTTTTGTTGGTCAACTATGGATGAACCCTGGGTCTAATCCCCACAACCTTAAGAAGATTGTGTGCAAGCGTGAAGTCACTGAACAAAAAACCAGTTATTTTCACTAGAAAACCACTAGTTAGAGGGAAATGACATAGGAAATTGTGAAAAAATAAAACACCCTCTTTGATCCATGGGCCATGAGAAAAAAGGGTGGAAGAGTATGAAAAACCTATTACTCACACCATATGTCAATATCAAGTAGGAAGAGGAATGTTTAACCAAGTATACACCATGAAAAATTTAGATGATGAATTTTGCATTTAGATATGGATTATTGGCATTGGTAATTCCCCATTTCTTATCCCCTTAGCTAGGTCTATACATATGAATGTATTTTCCCCATTTTATGTTTATCACCTAGAAAAGGTGCCCTTTGTTTCTTTCTTGGATCACACTTTTGTCATGTTTATTCCTCATGGAATTCTTGTTGGATTACTGAGCGGGGGGCTGAATCAGTGATAGAGAAATTTAATCATTTTTAACCATATAATCCAAGTGTTATATTAATGTAGAATTATCATCCAATAACTGTAGAGTAAATAAGAAATGAACAAATGAACAATCATACACATACACAGTACACTGGTGTTTTAAGAGGAAACCCAAATTAGGAGAAAACCATGGAATTCTTTTTCTTATATGTCTTGAAGAATTACATCCATTGGAAGCACCAACTTCCTTTGTTTTCCAGCGGCAACTGGAAGGAGGCTCCAACCCCCTTGTTTCTCAGACTACAACCTAAAGGAAGCTCCAACTCCCCTATTCTCTGGCTACAACCAGAAGGAGGATACAACCCCATATGTTCTCCGACTACAACCGAAAGGTGGCTACAACCACCTGTCCTTGCCCCGTCCAACCGCCTTGAAGTAGAAGTAGAATGATGGAACCACTGTCACACTATCAATGTGAGATATACCGCTGTAAACATGTACCAATAAACCTGAACCAAGCATCAACCATGAATCAACCTGTACCTCAACCTGTAATCAACCTTTACCATAAACAAGTGCATCAACCATGCACCAACATGTACCAAACAACCTGTAATTAACTTGTACCATAAACAAGGGCATCCAACCATGCACCAAACAACCTGTAATCAACCTGTACCATAAACAAGTGCGTCCAACCATGTACCAAGTATGTACCAATCATGTTTCAAATACTCATCAACTATGACTTAGTAATATGTACCAACATCATCAACTATACACCTCATGTATGTGCCAACTCATCAACTACTTGTCTCAACCATGTACCCAACATGTACCTCAACCAAAATCCCTCATCAATATCATCATCCAAATATGATTTGTAAATTTTTAATAGACCTAGTGTATATGATCACATACCTGCAAACCTTCCTTAACTTTAACAACAAGAGACTAGCATTTTCATCAAACTTTTCTTTAGTCTCACATGACTAGTTTTGGATTAGTCAACAACCCTAACTTGAAATAATCATAACTATGTACCTATAATGAATAAATATATGAAATGTATACACAATGTTATTTAGTGTGTTTTATGCAATTACTCCAGGTGTTACTACTTGGAACCTCTCCAAAAATGAGTTATAGAAAAAATGACATACCTTGTTGAATTCTGGCTTATTCTAGAGAGCGTGTCCCACATGAAATATTTATTTAATTGATATGAAAACATTACAAAACGTACTACAGACTTTACTATAACCAACACATTTGGTATTACTGAATTTGGATCTGTTATGAATAAGTTATGACGTTTTTACCTGAAACACCTGTTTTAGACTAGTTTCAGGACTAGCCACAAACCCCATTTTCCACGGAGTGTAACTCCAAAAATACAATGACCCACAAGATGAATATTTTATCATAGATACTTGGATATGTTTCCTCAAAGGCCTATCAATTTCACGATCTGAGTTATTCTAGAAAAAAAAGTTATTGCGAAAATGGTGAGATGGATTGTAAATAACATACCTTAGAAAGCACCATCAAACGAATTTATCCTCCCTTGAATTATGGCCTTATTTTCTTAACCTTCCCTTTTAAATTCGGCTTAGATATACTTTGGTTACCTCATTCACCTATATATATTCAATATTCTCAAGTGTAATATAAAACGAGAGAGCCTTGCCTCTTATTTATACTCTCCAAATAACATCTTCTAGGTCACTTAACCTATTTCTAGGTCACTTAACCCATTTCTAGGCCACTTAACCTATTTTTAGGTCACTTAACCCATTTATAGGTCATGTAACCTATTTTCCTCATTTTTAGGGTTAACCACTTTCCATAATTAGAAATTTCTCCATTATCATTTAATTATTCCTCCTTGATTTTGTCACCTCACTTTATCATTTAAATAATCTTCTTTGATTTTGTCACTTCACTTTATTATTTAAATAATCCTTCTTGAATTTGTCACTTTACTTTATCATTTAAATAATAATTTATTCTTTGCAAGCTCTTTGGCTTCTTTGATCTTTTGGGGCTTCAAGCCAATATCTAAGGGTCCTCTAACTTCGTAAGGCCATAATTCTCAAACTGTGAGGAGTTATGTGACATTCCACATACCACCAGAAATGACATGACATGTACTATCTATATAGAATAGTATTACCTTAAAATATATTAAAACTCATACCATTATAAATGAAACAACCTTGGTTCCTATTGTTCCTGTGTCTACACTTAAGGATATAAAGTGTAGAGNCATACCACCAGAAATGACATGACATGTACTATCTATATAGAATAGTATTACCTTAAAATATATTAAAACTCATACCATTATAAATGAAACAACCTTGGTTCCTATTGTTCCTGTGTCTACACTTAAGGATATAAAGTGTAGAGTCTAAGCATCTAAAAAGAGTGAAAGAAAAGGAAGGGGAAGAGACAACTTGGGGGGATGAAGCTATGACCGATCTCTGAGTTGTCTTTGTCTAAATTCCAAATATTCTTGCATGATGATATCCCATTCGATGGCGGCCCATGAATGTTTGAGCTCTGTTTGGGTGGTGGAGGTCTTGAGTATGGTATGGAAAAGATTTAAAGTGATGTTGGTTTGATTTGATAGATTGGGTTCGATGTTGGGTTGTATTATGACGGGTACAGTCATGGGGATAACAAATATTTAAAATAAGGTGGATTCTTTAAAGTGCTTGTCTCAACTTTAGATTGTACAAGGAAAATTTAGTGAAGCCAGTCGAAGGGTTTAATGAAAACGAAGGCCGTTTTCCGTCACTGAGTTTAAAATCTTGAAACCGAGTGCGAAAACATAGAGCTGTCAACAATGTGGGGCATCAATTTCAGAGGAATCCCATGCTATGGCAGAAGAATAAAAGATAGGAATACCTTGATGAAAGCATATAAAGTAGAGATCTAAATCATTCACAGGTCTTGTACCCGCAAGTAGCCGATACAGAGGAAAAACTGTAAATAACTAGATACCTAGAACTTGATCACCACAATAGAATTTATACTAAATTGCAGCTAAAACATTCATCAAAGACATATATGTAAAAATGACAAGAAGCATGAAATACAGAGGAAAAACACATAACTCAATCTTGACGAAATATGGAGTCTTCAATTCACTTTGTATTAATCCTAGCTTAAGAGAACTTTCTCTATTACAATCTACTCATGGAAAAAAAAA
>SNQJ01S0098273.1:28383-48940 GCA_010110895.2 Picea sitchensis | reverse complement strand
AAAATATACATGATTGCATAAATAAAAAACGTACCATAGCAACCAATGTTTCATAAACAATACACATTATTTCAAAGCCATGCTGCATGTTGTCTAAAATATGTTCTATTGGATGCACTCCATACTTTGTTTCTTGCATGTTTAATAACCCATGACAAAGCACAATCCATATAATTAATATAAAGGTTACTTTTTGTTCCATTAATTATAAAACGAGGGAAGTTAAACAACATAGCTACTTACAAATTGTTCTATTAAACCTTGATACCTGAAGGTATACTCACAACCCATACTTAGCCATTTTTTTTATTGGTTCTTCTTTGTAGTTAGCACCTATTAGACGACATCCATGGAAGAGCATAAAATAATTATTTAAATATAAAGATCACAACAAATACGAAATCTTAAGTAAGGCCAAAAACATAAGTACTCAACTTTGCGATCAATCTTTTTCTTCCTCCTAGTTGTGCTATGTGCTTAATGAGTTCCATATTTTTTTTTCTTTTTTACAACAAAAAAATTAGTCTTTCATGCTATAATTAAATTAGATATACATACTATGGGCATTGTTGTTGGGATGGATCCTTGACATGCAATTATGTTCACTTATTTTACATCACACATGTATTGGTTTTCCCCTAATTTGTCTCTTAGATTGTTCATAATATCCCTGAATTATATTTTTTTACAACAAAAGATACCCTAGTGTATAGTAAATAAGTACACATATATAACATGAAAGGAAGTCTTCCATCTCATAAAATACACAGAGAGTTATTTAAGTGTAGTGGTTTTTGTTGAATAATGATGATGAGTCCGTCCTTATTCTTCCCAACCAATAAGGATGTCCTGTCCTCACCGCTGGTTAACAACTAAATTATGATAGAAAACAATCTGTGGGGTCCCCTCTAACTGCCAATTAACAGCTAAAATAGAAAACGATTTTAATTCAACACTGCCTTACCTACCTTGTAAATACTAAACAATGTAAGAATTAGTAATTGACAAAAGCTTTAATTTATTGCTTAATATCTTTGTTCAGGCGCACTCCTCAGCCGGTGTAGTTCTATGCACGACGTGATTAACGTTTACTACAGCAAAGTTTGAATGTCTACCTTATATAAATTTGTGTTGAATCAGCACACTTGATTGTAAATTTGTAATATCTTTAAGTAGATCATGCAGACCATTCGCTCACTAATGGATATAAAGTAAGGCCCAAGAGTCCAGACTCAAAACTACCACTGCAATATAAAAATATACGTTGAATAACTAAATTTGTACTATTTATAAAATAAATTTTTAATATTTTGAAGTACATCATGTATACCATTACCTTGCTAAATGCTATATAATAAGGCCGAAGAGTCAAAGCTAGCAAAGCGATCGTTTTTATTATCTGGATGTCGGCCCCGTCGATGTTCTTAAATGCCATGGAGTCCATGCAAATTCTCCAGCATAAACTACAATCTAAAACCATGTGCAGAACCCACTATATTGCAAAACCCAAAACCTAATTTTTAGATTGCGTCAATTGACAGGATTTTTAATTGCATTGTAAATTACGTACATGGACCGAATTCAGTCTGAAAAATGACAGTTCCATGAATAGACCACTCATGTGCATAGTTTCAACATTGTGGGCGACTGTGAATTATGTCGGAGTCGGTGGGAAAGCAAAGCATTTGAAATTCACGTGCAGTCGATTTTTTGTCTGAATGCAGTGTTTTAATGGACCGAATTCAGTCTGAAAAATGACAGTTCCATGAATAGACCACTCATGTGCATAGTTTCTACATTGTGGGCGACTGTGAATTATGTCGGAGTCGGTGGGAAAGCAAAGCATTTGAAATTCACGTGCAGTCGATTTTTTGTCTGAATGCAGTGTTTTAGGTTCGCCTTTTGAATCTCCCAAAAGACAGTCGGGCAGTCCTCTAATTGATGTGAAGTTTGCAGACCTGCAATGTTTCAATCTCTTGATATTTGTCGTTTGCGTTGACAGAGATCTGTTGTGTCTGTGCTTGTCCGATCAGGTGGGCGTGCACTGTTCATGCATGTGCTGTTGAATCACATGGTTGACATGGTTCTGGAGGCTTTTCTATTTTGCCTTATCATGTATTTGGAGGAATATTGTTGAGTATAATTTGTTCCTACAGTTATAGGATTTGGAAAAATAATTGTTTCACTTATGTCTTTTAATTATATTAAATATATTAAGAATTAAGATAAATTTATTTTATTATAAGTTAAGAGAGAAGATAAACCTGAGTATTAATTTTTAATTTTATAAATATAGATTTATATAGCATCACGAACACTTAATATAATACTTTGGTGAGAGTTTAAACTTTTTAACAATTAACTGAACATTTTTGTACATGTTGAGAGTATTTATGTATAAGAATTTGTATTTGGTTTTAAAGTTTTGAGTTGGCAGTTGAGTGTTTTGGTTATTTTTAGTGATGGGTGGAGTGTTCAATTTAAAGGTTGGACATTTTAAAACCAGGTACACAGTTTTTATCAAGAAATACTCTAAACATTATATATTATGTTTAACTGTGAAAACATATATTTTTGGATTTTGCACATATTAATTTTTATATATCTTTTAATTTATTAAAAAAAAAAATTAATATCAGTATTTTAACTAAGATTTATTTTTAGTGTATATTATATTATATTATATGTTAAAATGATATATATTGTCTTTAATTTAATAATATCTATGTAATGTATTATTAATTCTTACTAGCTTCATAGTGAAACTTGAAGTTGGCCACACCTTCCAATAACTAACTCAACAAAAAGTATGGTAATCTGAAAAGCTTCTTAATACTTTCTAATACATAAACAAAATTCTAAAGAATCGCTAGTAATCACTTACCCTCTTAAGATCGAGTAGTCTTTGGAAGTTAATAATCATCATCAATAATATATAATTATAAAATATTAAATTAGTATATTTTAGAATTTTTATTTTTTATATTTTAATATAAATTATTATATATATGAATTATATTAAAAATAAATAAAATTAATAAACTTAAATTGAAATAATAAAGATATAATATCACAAATTATTAATACAAAAAATAAATTAAAAATAATAAAATGAAAAACTTAAAACTAATTAAAATAATATTAAAAATTAAGAATAAGACTAATCGGGATTATCTAGAAAGGGCGTTATCAGTATATCAAGGAATTTGTATTTAGTTGCACAGGTTTCTATTTATAGTTGGGAGGTTGGAAGGCTCAAGACAGTTGACCCTTCAAATCTAACCAAAAACCATTTTTAAAAAGTCCATGTGTGAGCTCTATCATGTTTTATGGAGTTTTATAAACAAATTTATAAGGATTTAATGATTAATATTAGTTTGTATTTAATTTTTCCTAACCCATTTATAATCTATTTCCATTTCATTCTTTAATTGAATTTTGCTTGAGGTCTCATTAACATTATTAATATTATTGTTTTATTAGCCATTTTTTTAATTTATTAATACAAAATTAAAATACAACTCTGAACTGAGCATTTTTTTTATTTTAACAATTTTATTATATTCTATTAATATTATTATTTTTTTCAAATTTTTTTTTTTTTTTTTTATTTATGTTGATTTTTTAATTACCCCTCATTATATATATATATCCAAGAAAATGGAAATTATATATATATATATATATATATATATATATATATATATATATATATATATATATATATCCAAGAAACTGACTTAAAAAAAAAATTAATGATTTTTTATATAAAACTAAAAATATTAATCCATTAATATATTTGATTAGATTTCACTTTTCTAAAAAAATATTATTCTATATATTTTTCATTAAAAATATAATAAAATATTTGAATTAATTTATTTTTCTAAAAATAAATGTCTTTTATACATTTTTATTTTAATTTAATTAGATGCTATTTAAAATATTAAAATATCATCTTTTTGGTTTGTTATTTATTTTTTAACATATTGATATGGTTGGACTTTTTTTTCCATGCAAACTTTATAACTTTAACATCACAGAATATCTTAACAACATACTCCATCACCAACTCTCTTACATCTAGGGGACCTATTAAGATATCATTAAAACTTTAGTAAAAAATAAAATAAAAAATAATCAAATTAATAGAATTTAAAATGAATCTGATATTCTAAATTTAAAAATAATATATTTAAATAATTTTCAAAAATAAATTTTTGGTTTTATTTATTTGTATAATATGGTTGTTTGAGAAAAACATGTAACTCCCTTAATATTGTCTCAACCATGATTGATTAGTATGAAATACTAATTATAATTGATTAGTATGAAATACCAATTTTTTTTAAATAGGAAAAAATCTGTCTTTATAAAAATTAAGAAAACATATTAATTAATAAAAACTCAAAAAATTTAAATAGAAATTAAAATTTTATTTATACACTATTATTATAACACATTAAAATCTTAAAATTGTATAAAAAAATTAAATCCAAAACCTTAACTTTTATAATATTTTTTTTTATACAAACTTGATAAAGGATGGATAAATGGGCTTATATGTTTTAATTCACCAATATTCGGTGCTCATGGCTGACATTATCCACCTCCCATACCCTTGAAGGTAAGACCGGTTTTTATCATTTCAGTTGTCTTACTTTTTTTTCCACGGAAAAGTTTATCGATTATATACAAGTCATTTCAGTTGTCTTACTTGCGTTCAGAGAACTTAAATAAAATCATATCCTTCTATGAACTTTAAGTTGCTCACGTCGCATTAAATTATCAAAATTATTATTGATTTTTAAATACGAGTCGATGACGTTAAACGTGCGGACAAATTAGGTGCTGCACGAGAACACAAAGCTGTTCGGAGATTCTTCGGAGTCTTCGTCTAGATTTTAATATAATTAATCAGGTCTGGAACTCTGGTTTGGTGATGAAAAATAAGAACCTCGACAACAACGTTCTAGGTATGTTTCCTCTTTCTGTTCAGTGTTTTGGTACATGTTGCTAGGATACGATATGGATTTTCCATGAAGCATTATCAAAAGGAAAATAATTATCTGATTGCAGATTCTAATCAGTTGGGAGTAAAGTTAATAAAAGTTAAAGTTGATTTTGTAAAACAAAGTTTTATGATTTTTTAGTATTTTTAAAATGTTTAGGATAAATTTTAAAATTATTATTATACAATATATTTGTTAATAGCTCAACATGTCACTTGATTAACTTAAACTTGGGTGAGAATAATAACAATATTCCTCCCAACTACTGAAAATGTTATTAGGTTATTGTTATGTTAGATAAGGATACATAAAAACAAATTAACAATAATAAAAAGAAAATAGGCTCAATTAAAAGAAAATAAGTACACCCACCATTACATATTACACATATACTATCTGCTTACATGACAACATCTAAAATATTATTTCTTTCATATTAAATGACAATTTGATTTTTTTGGATGTTTAATAAATCAGAATTTAAAATAAATCTATATTGACTATAGAGAAAGTCATTTAATAATTTTTTTAATATTTTAAATTATTATACACTTTCCTAAATAAAAAATTTATAATAAACCTGAATTTATTACGATTACTAACAAAATAAAATCAATATAAATTTACCAAAGTATTGAGAGATCGAAAAGTAAAAATAATATAAATTTATTAAAATATTCAAAGGAAATAAATTTGTTATTGAAAAGAATTATTAAAAAGGATTGACACGTATATAAAAGATCAATGTAATATATTTTATCAAATTGATTGAAATTGTAAAGTTTTTTTGTCATATTCTGCACTATGTTATATATTAATACCTTTATATTTAATAATGAAAACAACTTTAAAATTTAATCTCTTATGATTGTTAGATTTAAATTTAAATAAATTTATTTTTTAAATATCTCTATGTAACCACATATATAACCTATTAAACTTTCTAGCACCTCAATATTGCAATATTTCCCATTTCCCGATAAAACACAGAAAAATCTGACATACATTACAATAAATAACAAAAATGTTATATATAAATCACGATTAATAATGGAAAACACGAGACCGAATTCCAAATATTTAACAGGAATATCGAAAAAATCATCCATAGGAATGGATATCTAGAGAATTCCAAATGCAAAAACTTCTCGCGTACCCTAAACAGAGCTCCGTGAAACGAGATCACAACACGAAACATCCGTTGCTAGAACAATATTTATTACGGTAACAATAAGTGTAGACAGCATTTACAAAATTCCTGTCTCTATTAATTTCTCGCAGCTACTTCGCTATTGCTTCAAGAATTAGTTATAGATATCTCAGTTCTAAGCAAGCCCTCGGCTTTTATAAGGTCCATTGAAAAAGAGAGACTCCGTTCTTACTGCATAGCAAGATGTAGCAGATCCAGAGCAAGAACTATATATATCTGGACTTTCACCATTAATTACAAGCATAGAACTGGGCCAGTTCCTCCAACGTAGAATCACTCTGAATCGCCTCTGGATCGGCATTCTCCAACATCCACACCATGTGCTCGAACAGAACCACCTCGCAGGCGACTGAGAAGCCATCTTTGAATCTCTCAACGATCAGTTCCGTTAACAATGGATGGTTCAGATACTCCGCACAGATGAAATATCGTCTCCTACACTTCCCAACATACATTGCCTTATATCCGTGAGGCGCTTCGCCCACTTTCTGATCATCTGCATGGACGAGACTCGATGGCCTGTTTTCCGCAAAATGGGGTGAAATAACTTCGTCGCAGTCCTCAACATTATCATGGAATGGATCAGAATAAGAACTGAGATTACTGTATGAACGCCCCAACCTCGGGAAGCTTTGCCACCTCTTGAGAATACTCTTGATCTTCTTCATCGTGCTTGGCTGCACCATCTTCAGAGAAAAAAAAACTCGCTTGGTTTGCAGGCGACAGCTCTTCTCTCCGAGGGAGGGGGAAATGCGAATAGAAAGAATGGGGCTCAATTGAAGCAGGTATGAGGTCTTTGGAAGAAAGCCTCCTTATATAGAATATATAGAGAGACGAGGGATGAGTGCCGAGCCGTAGATGAGAGAGGTCCTTATTCTAGAGAGAGACAAGGGATGAGTGCCGAGCCGTAGATGAGAGAAGTCCTTATTCTAGAGAGAATAAGAGAGAGACGAGGGATGAGTGCCGAGCCGTAGATGAGAGAGGTCCTTATTCTAGAGAGAGACGAGGGATGAGTGCCGAGCCGTAGATGAGAGAGGTCCTTGTTCTAGAGAGAGACGAGGGATAAGTGCCAAGCCGTAGATGAGAGAGGTTCTTATTCGAGAGAGACGACGGATGAGTGCCCAGCCTTGGCTGAGAGAAGCTTTTTTAAAGAGATTATTCGCTGTGATTTTCAATCTTGTATGATNACTGAGAAGCCATCTTTGAATCTCTCAACGATCAGTTCCGTTAACAATGGATGGTTCAGATACTCCGCACAGATGAAATATCGTCTCCTACACTTCCCAACATACATTGCCTTATATCCGTGAGGCGCTTCGCCCACTTTCTGATCATCTGCATGGACGAGACTCGATGGCCTGTTTTCCGCAAAATGGGGTGAAATAACTTCGTCGCAGTCCTCAACATTATCATGGAATGGATCAGAATAAGAACTGAGATTACTGTATGAACGCCCCAACCTCGGGAAGCTTTGCCACCTCTTGAGAATACTCTTGATCTTCTTCATCGTGCTTGGCTGCACCATCTTCAGAGAAAAAAAAACTCGCTTGGTTTGCAGGCGACAGCTCTTCTCTCCGAGGGAGGGGGAAATGCGAATAGAAAGAATGGGGCTCAATTGAAGCAGGTATGAGGTCTTTGGAAGAAAGCCTCCTTATATAGAATATATAGAGAGACGAGGGATGAGTGCCGAGCCGTAGATGAGAGAGGTCCTTATTCTAGAGAGAGACAAGGGATGAGTGCCGAGCCGTAGATGAGAGAAGTCCTTATTCTAGAGAGAATAAGAGAGAGACGAGGGATGAGTGCCGAGCCGTAGATGAGAGAGGTCCTTATTCTAGAGAGAGACGAGGGATGAGTGCCGAGCCGTAGATGAGAGAGGTCCTTGTTCTAGAGAGAGACGAGGGATAAGTGCCAAGCCGTAGATGAGAGAGGTTCTTATTCGAGAGAGACGACGGATGAGTGCCCAGCCTTGGCTGAGAGAAGCTTTTTTAAAGAGATTATTCGCTGTGATTTTCAATCTTGTATGATATAGAACCATGAGACAGGTCAATGGCATGTAGATGGAATATCCATGAGCTTGCTGCCAAGTTTGAAAGTGAGCGAGGTGATAATGCGTAGCCTGTAGAGGCCTTGTATAAATATTTTAAGCATATGCAAATGCCCATAAACATTGCAGTTGCACAATGGGGTTACAGTTGCACAAGGGGGTTAGGGTTAGGTCTTTTTTTTTCATGTTATTAGCCAGTACAACAGGGTTATAGTTAGGTATTCTTTAGTCATGTTATTGGTTACAGGTTTAGGTTTAGATAGGGATTTGATTGATAAAGTTTAAGGAGGTGTATATATATTAATATCTTATTTTTTTTGAATTTGAACCTATAATCTTGTTATTAGTCAGTTATGGTTAGTTATTCTTTGACCATGTTATTGGCTACAGGTTTAGGTTTAGATAGGGATTTGACTGATAAAATCTAAGGAGGTGTATATACATTAATACCTTATTTCCTTTGAATTTAAATCTATAATCTTGTTATTAACCAGTACAAGAGGGTTATGGTTAGGTATTCTTTAGCCATGTTATTGGCTATAGGTTTAGGTTTAGGTTTAGGTAGGGATTTGACTCATAAAATTAAAGGAGGTGTATATACATTAATACCTTGTTTCTTTTGAATTTGAATCTATAATCTTCTAAAAGGAAATATATGTTCTTTTTTTTTGTTTGTTAATTTGACCAACCCTTAACATGGTTGGATTTTTTTTGTCCCCGCACCAGTGACTTTAACATCACGGAGTGGCTTAACAACACACCCCGTCACCGACTGTCCTACACCTCTGGGACATGGAAATATATGTTCTTAATCATCAAAAACCACTATAATTATTTTTGTAATATATGTAATATGTATTTTTTAGATTTTGATGAAATAAAATAGAAATTCCAATGAAGTGAAAAGAAGTAGCTTTCAATTTTAAAAAGAATCAGTTTTTTAATTTTTATAAAAAACTTTTTATATAATTAATATTATCTATAAAAAATTATAAATTATTAAAAAAAATTGAAATTGAAAAAAATAATATTGATGTATTAAATGAATTAAAGTCATATCATAATATCCAGTAAAGTAAGTATGTCTTCTCTTTCTAATATTTTTTAGCTGATTATAATGAATTTGTTTATTTATTATACAAGATTTAATATTGTTTAGTTTATTATAACAAATATTATTTATTTATTTCTTATACCAAGTCTATTCATATTTATGAAATAAAAAATTATAAAATTTACAATGACGGTTGTCATTTACAAATTTTGTTTTTCAAGTGTTTTAAAACGATTTTTTTTATGTAATTATTTATCTTATTTGTTGGCTAATTCAACAAGTTATGTAAACAATTCAAATATTTATGTTAAATTGAAAGTTATGTAACTATTCAAATATTTATGAATATTTATGTTGAATTGAAATCTTTTATCTTATTATATATAGATAGCTAGAAGATTGAATAAGTAAGATTATTTTATTATTTATAGATAACTTAGAACATTAAATAAATAAGATGGAAAAGATGAAATAGACATAGTTTCAATTTTATTATTGTTTATTTATACAAAGAATGTTTATTAATGATAAAGAATGTAAAGATATTTTTCAAAAATATCTTAATGTTTTAAATGAATTTTATAATTACATTGAAACTGAAATTAATACAAACAAACTAAAAAAACACAATAATAGGAAATTGAAATAGAAATACTAAATGTAATGGTGACAAATTGTATATGTACTTTTAACCTTGAGTTTTATAATTTTATTCTAATAATAATAGAACGCATAAAATTAATCTATTCATGTGTAAACAAAACAAAAATATAAAACATATTGGATTCTATCATATAGTTTTCTCTACCAAAAAAATGTGTTTATTATGTCTATTTTTTACATACATATATTATGAGAACTAAAAGACAAGTAACATATAAAAGAATGTTTTCATGTGATATGTACTTATTTTATTGAGTTTAATAAATTACTTTGCATGTGATTTTTATTAATTTAATTCTAATTGTATATGGTTAAATTTATGGAGGATTAAATGATGGTAGAATTAATGTTAAAATTTTAATTCAATTTATATTATTTTATTTATTTTGAAAGTCTTTTTTATATTGCAGATTTAGAGGGATGATTGGAAATACTTTCATTGTGAATTTGAATATGGTATAATAATATTTATGGTATATATACCTTAGTAACATGTTTTTTTGGATTTGAATATATGAATTTTGAAGAGGAAACCCATGTTTTTAACCATAAGATTTCTTCAAGAACCACTCAAATTATTTATGTAATATATAATTTTTATATTTTGATAAAATAAATTCCAATTGATTTATTAGAGAGAATCAACTTTTTAATTTTTATGAAAAAATTATTATATAATTGATACTACCTATAAATGATAATAGATTATTAAAAAGGAATAATAGAAGAGAAAATTACAAATATGGATGTATGTTGAATTGTGAGCTTTTATGTTATTATTTATAAATCACTTGCAATGTTAGATCATGTAAATCACTTAAAATATTAGATAAAGTAGGATGGAAGAGGTGGAATAAACATAATTTCATCTTTATTGTTATTTATTTATTGTTATTTATTTATATAAAGGATGTTGTTAGTGGTAAAAATATATATATATCTCCAAAAACATCTCAATGACCTAAATAAATTTCTTAATTACATTAAAATGAAAATTAATATTTAAACAAAACAAAAAATACAATAATAAAAAATTAAGATAAAAGTATAACTATTATATATAAGAGCTACAAATTGTATATGTTATCTTCTTACAAGTACTTTTAACTTTTATACTTTTAGTGTCTAATGTGCCAAAGGAAAAAAAAAACAATAAAATCTAATTTATTAGACCATATAGTTTTTTATACCCAAAAAATCTATTTAAATTGTGTCAATATTTTTTCTTGACACATATATACTTTTTTTTCAAATAGAAAAAGATGAATTAAAAGAATAAATTTACATCATAAATCCATAAGGAAAATTGCATCTCCTATCCATAATCAAAACTTAACCTCCCAAAAAAAACACTAACTAAGCCATATAGACTTTAGAGAACAAAATCCTCGGTGTAAGAATCCTTGTACAAAAACAAGATCCTCATTCAAAATCAAACCAGATTTATACTAAAGGGAATATTTCAAAAGGTTCTACATGAGCTCCCACTCCTTTTGCAAAATATAAAAAAACCTTTATTGTAAAGCATGCTTTGAAAGTTGATCGGTTTTCTTGTAGATATGTTGAATTTTCAAATTCTGAAAGAAGATTATTTTTAAAATAAAACTAGTTAACTATAAATTTTGAGTCTCCAACCATCTATAAGCAAGAAACTTGTTTGTAATATGCAAAACCAAGATACTCTATAAGGCCAAATTCCCCCCCTTATATTAGTTTCAATACAACCATTCATTTTTATACTGAAGACACCCAAAAATGTGCATTTTAAAATAGCACCTGCACCACATGTAACTCCCCCATTTTGAGAAGCACCATAAAAAAAACCAACAATGATATTCCCATCTAGTAAGGGAGGATGAACATTTTTTATCTCACCCATATCTTGTAGAACTCAGTTACACATCATAGAAAGAGAAAAATTTTGATCCTAAAAAATAATCAAATTTCTATGTCTCCAAACTTCCCAATGATTTCTATGTCTCCAAACTTCCCAAGAAATGAAACAAGGTATTTCCTTCCAATTTTCCATCTCCTTAATCCAAACCTGGAAGCAATCACGAATTTAACCACATCCCCAATCTTTCTGTAGCTGATACAAATTTGAGATAAACTTCCAAACTTCTTTAGAGAAAGGACAATAAACCATCAAATGATTTATCATTTCCTTCCCCTCTCCACACAAAACACATTTACTTGAACCAAAAAAACCCTATTTTTGACATATTATCCCATGTTAAAATTATATTTTCAATCAACAACTAGCTAAATAATTTAATTCTCATGACAACTACATACTATTACAACTAAAGTACAGGTTACACATAAAAGAATGTTTTCATAACATATACACATATTATTGAGTTTAATAAATTACTTAGTTGTCCTAGAATGGGTATGTGATTTTTATTAATTTAAGTCTAATTTTATATAGTTAAATTTATGGAGGGTTAAATGATGGTGAAATTAGTGTTAAAATTTTAATTTAATTTATATTATTTTATCTATTTTGAAAATGTTTTTTTTTAAGTTGGAGAAAACTTGTAAACACTTAAATTTTAAGAATCTTTAAATTTTACATGTTAGAAAATTATTGGTTAGTCATTTTCTTCTTTTAATTAAAAGACTTGAGGAATGATTGGAGTTAATTTCATTTTGAATTTGAATATGGTGTAATAATATTTATGGAATTTTATAAGATCATGTGTAATATAAGTTATAGCATGAACAAAATAATTTTTTATTTTAAGATTTTGATATATGTCAAGACAAAATAATTTAAAAATACCAAATAATATTATTTTAAGAAGAAGATTATATATTTGAAATGTGCATAATGGATCTATATGTTTTTTTTTCATAGATGAGTGATGGATTTGAGTAGTCTATTTAAAAATAAAAATTGAAAAATGGAGATATTGAGAGGCATTTGGAAAAATGGAGGTTTTATTGTTTTTGTATCCTAAACCACCAAGATCATCATACCAAAACTAAATCCAAATTAACAAAGTTATTAAGCATGATGGTGACATGCAAATGTTATAGAATGAAAATGAGCTAACAATGCGCGAGCATTCCAGAATGTGTGCCTGTTATTTTTAACATAAAGAAAAAATGAATTGTTTTTTTTAATTCCATAACTTTCTACAATAACATTAGTGTTTTGATTTATTTAACTTCTTGGAAAGCTATTGAAGAGTTATAGATGTTTATATTAAAATATTTCTATGTTTTTACACAACTAATTGCTTATTTTTCATAAAAATAGAAAATGAATGATACCTAAAATCACCACATAATTTGTCCAATATGGATATTTGACCTCCAATGATAATATGGGTTCTCTTAGAATTTTTTGCATATGTGGGATGTTTTATAGGGTCTTGGCCATTGTAACAGGAGGAAAACATGGAATTATTCTCTAAATGAAGCTTTTAGGGCTTGTGGGCCATTAACAAGTCTCTAAACCACCACATGGACCCTTGAAAGGGAATATCCAACCTCCAACTAGAATAGGTTTACTCCTATAATGAATTGGGTGGTAGGAATGTGTCTCAAGTATTTTTCAATGGGTGTGGGAGAAAAATAAGGTCTTCTGGCCTTAGAGGAAGAATCTAGAGATCAGTGGCCATCAATAATTCCACAAATAAAAAATCATGCCTTCTATAGAAGATAATTGTGCTTAGAGTGGGATATGGGTCCCAATACGAGGTTTTGTGCACTAGGGATGGATATTGGACTATGGATGGATGAGAAGCTAATGAAAGTAGAACCTAAATCAATAATCTTGAGCTAATTGGCCATGATCAATGCCTCAAGCCACAACATAGATCATTTAAATTGGATATTTGGGATACAAGTGGGATATTAATGCGATCATGAGTTTTTATGTAGTAGGGTTGGGTATCGACTCTTTAACCATAGTTAAAGGAGGAAAATAGGGGACTTACATCATAAATATATATATATGGCTCATTGGCCATGAACATAACCTTAAACGATGACAAAATCTTTTCAAAGGTGATTTTTACCTTCCAAGTGGAATATGGGTGACAATATGAGGTTTTTCATGTTAGGGATGGGTCTTAAGGAATTGGCCACAATACCCATATCCTTTAAAAGGACCCAAGTCTATGTTGTGGCTAATTCCTTAAGACACCCATCCCTACTATGTCATACTTCGTAATAATAATTAAATTCCATTTGGAGGTCAAATATTTCCTTTAAAAGGCATATGTTGGGGCTTGAGGCCATTTTCATGGAAAATGAGCCTTAGATATCCATTTATGGTGTAAGAACCTCATTTATCTTCCTTGATTATGGTCAAAGGCCTAAAACCCATTCTTACTATGTAAAAACTATGGATCATGCTCATATCCCACTTGTATGTCAAAGATTCACTTTAAAAATGGTCTATGTTGTGGTTTGTAGCCTTAATCATAGCCTGCTAACTCAAGAATCTTATTTTAGGGCCCATTTTCCTTAATTCCTCCCCCAACTGTCATTTGAGACCCTTCCCCACTACAAAATACATCATATTAGTTTCCACGTACCACTCTAAGGATAATGATCACCTATATAGGGATTATTTTTTTTGTTTGTTCCCTTATTCATGGTTGTTGGTCTCGAAAAGTTTCATCTAGGTTCTAAGGGCCTTCTTTTCCTCCCATGCCCATTACCAAGGCCTTGAAAACTATTCCTACAATCCAAGGCATTATAGAAGAAACCTATTCCACTTGAAGGTTGAATATCCCCTTTAGAGGGACCATTTGTTGGCTTGAAGCCTTGTTCAAATCCCATGAGCATTATAATCTTCATTTGGATTCTATTTTCCTTGTTTTCCTCCCCTTACATGGTCAAGTCATAAAAACCCATCCATCATATTGAAAACCTCCTAAAATAACCCATATTACCATTAGAGGTTATATACCCCCATTAGAGGGACTATGTGGTGGTTTGAAGTATTGATCATGGCCTAAACATTCATTTTCTATTATTTTTAAAATAAGAAATTATTTATGTAGAAATATAATAATATCACACTACTACATATGTACGGAAAAATCGACATCATGTTTTGACAGTACGGATAAAATCAACTGTACTATCGGAGTTTACTTGCATTTTTTCATTTTTTTTAAACAATCCCCGATGTTCATAGAATATCCAACGCTAGTGATTTTCGTCGGATATCCAATGGTTGACCAAGTCAATGATCATGAATTATTCGAAGGGTGAGAAGGTCAAGGATGTGTGTACCGACGTTTGAAGAAGTCAATATTTTTGTTCATTAAGCAACATCTCTTTGGTGAACATTCGTTCGACATAATTAAAAAAATGAATTATTAAAGATGTTCGACATTGTTTCTATACTAGTGATGGTTTACAGATGTTATAAGGGGTATTCTTAGGTTAAAATACACATTTTTTTTTTAATTTTTTTAATTGCATTACAAATAGTTAAACTACCGAAGTTGATTTTTTAAGATAATCATCACTGAAAGTTTGGTAGGGGAAAAAATTCCACATAACATTCCTCTTGGAGGACAAGGATGAGACTTGAGATCTACATTGGTTGAGGCTTTGTGTGATCTAAAATTTTATTTTCCTTGTAAAAAATGCATGGGGTATAATAGAATGAGACTTTTAATAAAACAACTAAAAAACATTATAGTGAGTATGGATACCTTCAAGGAGGGCATGACTATCGTCCCTTGGTAAGTTATTCCCGCTATCATTATTGTCCTCCACTAATATTCTGAATTGGAAATGTAGTCATAATTATTTTTTCCTTCATCCAATTTGGTCTTAGAGCTTAGTTAAAAAATCAACATAGAGTTATTTTCATTGTTTTACTTGCATAGGGCTATGTTTGAGAAATATTTGTAGAGTTACTAATTCCTGTTTTGATATTGGTACTTGAGATTTTTTTGTAGAGTTTCTAATTCCTCTTTTTATATTTTTAATTGTTTCATTTTTAAAAGTTTTGAAGATTCGTTCTAGTTCCTAGTAACGTTGACATTTGTTTTTTAAATCACTAATGGAAAGTGGAAATGCCACATTGGCTGAAAGTTGTATTTTTGAGAAAGAGGAAAATAAAAGAAATATGGATATTCTCTATTCCTATTCTGGTACCGTGAAGTGTTAAGACTTATAAGCATTAGGGATCATAAGGACAATAAAGGAAATATCGAGATCTATGTTCATATTCTTTGTTTTTCCTATATTATATTTTTAAACATCTATATTGTTTTAATACTTGTTATATACACTAATATTACTTGATTGTTTGTAATTATAAAGGAACAACACCCTGGGAACTTCCCGTGGAGGAATAGGTGGTTGTACAAGAACCTATTCAGGAACATGGAGCAAATATCGAATATCAAGTTAATGATCATATTGAAGAAGATGATAATGCTAATAACACAATTGAAGAAGATGGGACACATATATTGATCTTGGAGACATTTAATAATATTGGAATGGATGATGATGACGGCCAATTTGATGGTGTTTTTGATATACCTGTACTTGAGAAGGGAAGTGAACCTATTTATGAAGGCTCCAAAACGAGTTTTCTCTCTACTATATTGTTGTTGGGGAACCTAAAGGTTATGAATGGTTTGTCAAACACTTATCTCATACAACTGTTAAGGTATGTAATATATTTTGTCACACTTAGTACATGATGATAAAGGTTTTCTTTTTCCTATATTTTTATTGTTATTAGATCATTTATAAAATTTGGATGCAATATGTACGATCGATATTCTTTACATTAACCAATATCGATTTTTTGTGTTGTAGAGTGTTATGTGAATTTATGTTACCATCGTCAAATGTATTATGTTGCACATACCAATATTTTCATGCCATAATGAAAGATATTGGAATAGAGTATCAAGTTATTCATGCATGTCCTGATGATCACATTCTATATTATGGAGAACATGTGTCGAAAGAAGAATGTATAAAATTTCAAATTAGTAGATATTGAACCGATCAAGTAACAAAAAAGGTGTCTCACAAGGTTCTTCGTTATATTCCTATAATTCCACATTGGAAGCAATTGTTTAGGTGCAAAATCATATCATAGTTTATAGATTACCATGCAAAGAACATAAGTAAATATGGTGTTCTTCAAATTCATGCAGATGGATCTGCATTTAAAAAAATAGAGGAAATATGCCCACATTTTAAAGACGAACCTCATAATATTAGGCTTTCATTGGCAGTTGACGATGTCAATCCATTTGGAGAGCTCAAATCTACTTACTTTGTGTGGCCTGTTTTTGTTATCAACAATAACATTCCTCCATAGATGTCAATAAAGAGGGAGCACACAATTTTTGAATTGTTTGTTCCAGGTATTTGTTTAGAATAATTGTTTTTAACATGATAACATATCATTTGTCTTGTTTGTTTCATAATTATGTATTATATTTTTTTGTTTACTTATATATATATTCAATTATGTCTTATAATTATGTTCGATATTTTTTTATTAGGTAAGTACCAAGCCAAATATATGAATTTATATATCGATCCTCTTATCAACAAGTTACTAGAGTTATGGAAGGGCATCACTATGTATGATATCTCTAGACCAATAGGTGCGCAAGGGGAATTTAAATTCCATGCAATGCTTGCATGGAAAATTCATGATGCCCCAAGGATAATATATTTATGTGTATGTTAAAATGTTACAGTTCACTTTAATATATAGTGTTTAATTTTATGAAGTTCATATCATGCATGTTTTTTTATATAAACCCTTCATTAAACATACTTCAAATAATTGATATAAATTTAATCTGTCTCTTGTAGGTATTCAAACAAAGGGTAAATTTTCATGTCCATTTTGTGGTCCTAAGATGAAATCTCATCGTTCAATAAGTTTAAGAAAGGAGTTGTTTTATGGGTATAGACACTTCCTCTATAAGAACCATAAGTATTGAAGTGCCGAGAAACATCTTTTCAATGGGAAAGAAGAAACTGTATTAAAACCAATGAGAATGACACCTCGTCTATGGAAGTTACAATATAACATAAATTGTCAAGGTATATTGGATCAAATCATCTATGTATATCATACATGAAATGTTTAAAATAATTTATATTTTTATTGCATTTTCCTCATTGTACTAATTGCTAAGTCTTGTTGTAATATCTTGAATTTATATGCTTCACCTTGAAGGTCATCATGAAGGAATTAATAATGTGGCGCTTCCACGAGGAATGAAACGTTATCCCGTACAATTCAGTAGGTTCCCCTACTATGAGCACCTAGAAATTGTTCATTTGTTTGATAAAATGCACATCGGGAATAATGTAACATAAACATTATGGCAGATCTTAGATGGACGGAGTGACAAAAACAATTGTGAATATTTGTAATGATATTAAGGAGGAAAATCATGTAATTCAATGTGTGATTCATTCAAATAACAATGCAATTGGCCAAAATATAAGCACCCTTCCATGGTTATTGACAGAGAAACAAAGAAAGGATGTAAAAGAGGTTATTGAAAAAAAAAAAATCCCCACTAGATTTTCTTCAAACATAAAGAATATCCTAACAAAGAAAGGTGAATTAGGTGGGGTAAAAACTCATGATTTGCATACCTTTATTAAGGTAATTATTTTGGTGTATATATTTCTATATTGGTAAAACATCTTGTTTGTGTTTTTTTTTCTACTAATTTGGGAATAAATAATGATTCATTTTTTATGTTACAATATGTTCTATTGCTATCTCTCCCAGACAAATTTGACAACAATGTCAAACAATTTGCATATAATCTTGGAAAATACATGAAGTAACTGGAGATTTATTGCATCCATGTTGTTTCCAATCAGAAACATGTCATTGACATATAAAGCTACATATATGAAACACCCGCCTTCTTCCTTGGAATATATGTAGTGATCAAATTTGCTTCTCAGAAATACCAAACTAACGATGTAGTTGTGAAAATTATGGTACCACATCCTTGGCGATTGCTTTAGACCATAAAGGAATATTTTGAGTTTGCACACCAACTATTGTTTTCCCTTTACTACAAGTCCTTCATGCGGTTTCATGTAGATTTATTCTTCCAGGTCCCCATGTAGGAACAATGTCTTCAAATCCATATGTTCTATCTCCAGATAGAATGTTGCAGCCATAGACATCAGTACTCTAACGGAATTTAGTTTTGCAACAGGGGAAAAAATCTCACCGAAGTCAAATCTCTCAACTTGGGAATATCCTTTCGCTACCAGTCAAGCTTTGAACTTCTCAACTTGTCCTGTGACATTCATCTTATTCTTGAACACCCGCTTGCTACCGATGAGATTTCTTCCACTAGGTATCTTGGGTAAATCCAATGTCTCATTATTGTACAAGGATTCCATCTCTTCGAATATGGCGTCCTTCCATAGTTTACCCTCTGCCGAGTCGACTGCCTCACCGACCGACTTGGGCTCATCGTCAATGGTAGTTAGTATGAATATGGAATGGAAGCCAGGAATAATGTACCTTTCAATTGGTTTGTTTACTCTTTCTGACCTCCTTACCACCAAATTCAGTTGTTCCACCTATTCCTCAGATTCGATCGACTCAATTGAATCATCTTCTTCGTTCCATAGTTCAAAACACACCGTATCAGGATTATTCTCATTCTGAATAGATTCTTCCAGTTCAGATTTACCTTCGACTTCTCTAAAGAAAACATCTCGAATATACATTGTTCTCCTTGATGCAGGATCCTAGATCTTATATCCTTTCATCTCTTCTTTGTATCTGATGAAAATACATTTGATTTCCTTCTTGTCCATCTTGCTCCTCTTTTCCTTGGGAACATGCACAAATGCATCACAAGCAAATACTTTGAGATGTGTCAATCAAGGATTCTTACCATACCATACCTTATTTGGAGTCATGTCGACTAACATCGACGAAGGAAACATATTCACCATATATCTTGCAGTCTCAACTACCTCCTCCCAGAATTCTTGTGCGAGACCAACACCACTGAGCATGATTCTTTCCTTATCCATCAACGTTTAATTAATTCTCTTGGAAACTCCATTTTGTTGTGGGGTATATGGTGTGCTATTTTGGCATGCTATTACACACTGCTTATAGAATTTATCAAATTCCTTTCCACATAATTCACCACCATTGTCATTCTTGAACACTTTAGTCTTCTTTTATGTCTAGTTTTCCATAAGGGATTTAAACTCCTTAAATCTCTCGAAAACCTATGATTTATTCCTCAGGAAATATATCCATGTATTCTTAGAAAAATCATTTATGAAGGAGACATAATATAGGGATCCACCAAGTGAACTCACTGTAATCGGGCCAAACACATCACTATGCATCAGTTCTAGAATCCCATTTTCCCTTGTCACCCCAGATGGGAACGTCACCTGACTTTGTTTTACATATATGTAATGTTCACAAAATTTGATTTGTAAACCACATTCAAGAAAATATTCGACCATACCTTTTCTTTGCATAGCTCGAAGTCCTTTTTCTCCAATGTGTCCCATTCTCTAGTGCCATAACTGTTGGTTGTGGAGCTTGA
>SNQJ01S0098271.1:4505-31236 GCA_010110895.2 Picea sitchensis | reverse complement strand
AATTACTCGAACTTTGTCTTGGCAAGTGGTTTTGTGAAGATATAAACAATTATGTTGCAGCAACCAAGATCACAAGAAGAAACACCATGCACAAGAACACAATAAGTATCCTGGGAAACCCTGCTCAATAAGGGAAGAAAACCCAGCCAAATTATTTGCTATATTATTCAAGAGAAAGACCTTCACCACCAAAGAAACCTAGCACACAAGAGGGGTCATGCAAACCCTATAAGACTAGCGCCCAAGAGAGGTGCGCACTTTTCCCAAGAATATGTATTTTCTGAAATTTCCAAACACACACACAAGATATGATTCCTCAATGGGGAATTTACATTTACTTATATTATACTTGAACTATCAATAGAAGTGTCTATTGGAACAATAGGGCCGACTTCTCTATCTCATAATATATTTAATATTAACCAGATTAATTGCCTTTTACATTAATTATCAATTACATTAAGGTGGGGCTAACTTGTACCCTTTACATTACAATTAGGGTTACATGTAGGTACAAATATTGAACAATATAGAAAGGGATCTCATACAACCACTAGTGCTCATCCACAAGGGGCACATCCATAGGGATGCCCATATCTCTATATCACTGCATTAAATAGGAGAACCACTCTCACTAATGCTCAGACACTAGGATCACGTTCACCTATGCTTGTCCACAGACACGTCCACTCAACAGATCTTATTTCCCACTGTACTACACAGAAGAGTCATCTGGAGTTGATCATATGAATGCTCTTCTTATAGGAGGCTATCAAACAATCTAACCAACTGTAACAATCCAACTAGAAGAGGATCCTGATGAGGGGGAGCGACTCTTCCATTCACAGATGTGGGTGAAGGGGACCCCATTTAATTTTATTGTTTATAGCATAAGCCAAAAGAACATCATCTCAGCAGAGGTTGTCAAGCAGTTGGATTTTCCGACGACACCAAACTCGCAACCATACAACATCGGGTGGCTTTTTCAAGGTCAAGATCTTCATGTCATCCAACAATGTCTCTTGTCGTACGATATAAATCCCTTCAAGGATGAGGTATTGTGTGATGTTTCCCCAGTGGAAGTTTGTGATGTTCGATTAGTCCAACCATATATGCGGAGGAATCATGTTTTTTATGAGTCTTGAACCTGTAGCGTCGTTCTTACTCTCAGGGGTCATCTATACGAGATACAAGAGGTAGTTATGACTATCATCCCACAAAAATAATGCCACAAAGTAATCTGTCATAATGAAAAGTTTATCCTCTTTACAATCCAATCAGAAGGTGAATAAAAGGACATTGCAACCACTGTAACCTCATCCCAAGACCTTTCTATCCAGCAAAAGAAAATCGACAAGATTGTAGACGAGTACCAATATGTTCTTGTTGCACCTACGGGGGTGCCTACACACTACCAAGTCAAGAATGGTTAAAAACCCTTCATAAATTTTTTGGTACATCTTCATCGATAGAGTCCTCCGACACCCAGGTAGATCATGCATCTATATTGGTTGAATGGATTGAACCCTTCGAACAACAGTCTTGGGACATCCTTCAACAAGATAAGCATGACCACTTCTTTAGTAAGGCAAGTAGTGCACCAAGATTTAGATTTAGCAGAAGCCTCCCCTTCTCCCAAAGGAACTTGTCACAATGTGGACCATTTCTTCCTAAAGTTGTAGGAATGATCTAGATGGATCTTAGTGGCCATCTACCCTTCGACTGAATCACCATTTTGAGCCTGTGGTTTTGATAAGCCATGATATTCACCCTTTTGATGGGGAATGGAAGGTAATTATAGAGTAGTGCTGGGATGGGTGATCTCCTGGGAAGTCCTAGTGTTTGACATGCCTATGGAATTTTATAAACTTAGTCCAGTTTATCCCACATGCATCATGGGAATTTTTCTCCTCTCACTCTCTCATATATAATTGAAGTGGAGGCCCTTTAAGCATGCAATGGAGTGTATTGTAAATCTTCTTGTGAATGAAGCGTAGCCAACATCTCTTTATTTTTAGAGATAATCTACCCCATTTTTCCATTTTGTGTTTTATGGTGTTTTTCTATCTTATTTAGTAATAGAAGTTGGGTTTCACTATATTTTTGTGTTCTCTTATATATTTTTTCATTGTTAGATATCGTTTATACTTCTTCCTTCATGTCATTCTCAAAATAATCTGGATCACTTGTGATTCCTGTACTAGTTCTAGTGTACCGACATAATTAATTTCCAATGTTATTTCTCGTGTGGAAACATAGTTATTGGCCTTTGCTAGTTCTTATGTGGAAGTAGGGTGATTTTCCTTTATGGAAATAGAATGGATTTCCTCTCCTAGCTTATAAGGGTGACTGTTCTTTTCTTTTTTAGTAGGGAGAATTCCCTTTGTTGCTTCAACAAGATGACTAGCCTCTACGACAGCAAGGTGGGTGTCGTTTGTTGGTTTAGTGGGGTTGTTAGCCTTTGATAGTTCAGTAGGGTGAGTTCCCTCTATTGTTTCAACAGGGTGGTTGGCATATGTTGGTTCAATAGGGTGATTGTCTTATGTTTGTTCAACAACAATGGATCTGATTTCCTTGGAAAGGTAGTTTAACATATCCAAATTCCTTTCAAGTCTTAGCTCATATCCTAACAAATTGAGAGAGGATTGAAGCTTCCTATTATTCTTCTCAAGCATCCACTTCTCCCTTAAAAGTGATGAGCACAAAGGTGCAAGAAAAGGGTATTTAATATTTTATCTCTCCTGAATTTGGTCGGTTCTAGGGAAGCAATGGCCTTGTTTTTTTTTGTAGTTTCAACATCTTCGTCATTTGTGTAGACCTATGGAATTGTAGAAAGTTCATGTTCTAGGGTTTTCCTTGTTAGTTCTTGTGTAATAACAAGGGTTTGTACCATTTTCTCTTCATTAGGTACAATCCCAACAAATTGTTTACCATACCTCATCATATCTTGAGTTGCAACTATTTATTCATCATATTCCTCTCTTGTTGGTTCTTGTGTAGAAACAAGGGTTTTACTTTTCCAGATGGAAACATTGTATCTTGTCCTTTTCTCGTTCAGGTCATCGAATTTGTTGGCCTATTTCTTGTCCTTGGAAGTATTTTGGTTGTGGGTTTTCTCCTTGTTACCTCTATGAAACCATTAGTAGTTTCTTTTTTAATAGCTGTAGTTCCGAGATTTGTAGAATTTTCGTCCTCCAGAGCTACAACAGCTACAACATCCAAAGATATAATAGATACGAACTCTATAGTTACAGTAGCTTTTTCCTTTGGATTTATAGTGTCATTGTATCATGGTGGATTTGCAATAGTTATGGATCTTCTATATAGGGTTACAAAAATGATTGGTCCTCTCATCACCTCGCTCCATGTCCTTCTCTCCTTATGGTGTATTTGCAGTAGTTATGGCTCTTCTAGTTTGGGTTACAATGATGACTAGTTTTCTCATCACCTCACTCCATGTCATTTTATAAGGCTTAATCACCTTATAAAATTTAAATGAGCTCATGGTGTGAGAGGGCTTCCCTAGGGTGGATGGATTTCTATATATGTGTGGCCATGGCTTACAACATTGTCTAGAGGAAAAGAAACATGTTAACCAGCTTGCCATGGTGTACGTGTTTCAATAAACATATATGATGTATGTATATATCCCCATAGAAACCCTCACATGTGATTTATCATTTCATGATGATGGAAACTTCCTACCATAGGCTCGATAATTATGTTTTTTCAAATCTCAAACCTTTCTTGACCAAATATTTTATTGGTTCAAGGAATTACTCGAGGATTTTAGGCTTCAACCTTCATAAACAATACCTTCATTTTCCTTTCGGAGGAAGCCCAATTACCTTTTTTATCACCTCCTCTATCACCTGCATCACTATTTCAGATACCTTGGTCCTAATTTCTCTGAAATTTATGGAAAATTCAAGTGCCACATTATTGTCATACACTCGTAGCCTATTTAAGGTTTCCATCCATCCTCTCTTCTGGAAAATTTCTCCAATATTCTTGTATTCCTCTTGTTATCTCCCAAAATAGCACCGTCATTTTGAGTGATAGAATGAGTCAAAAAAATTATTTCTAAAGTTTTTAGAGTACATTTGCTGGTCAATTTCTGGAATGTAAAGTTTAAAAAATCGTTCCTTTAGGTCTTGGTTTTTAAAAATGCCTTTTCCATCTTTCAACAACTAACTCGTTTAATATTTCGCTGGTTAGCTGGTGAAAGTGCTGCCTTTCACCAACTAATGGGTCATAAAATATCGCTTTGTGCTGGTGAAAGCTATGCCTTTCATTGTAGGAACTAAGTGCTATCATTCCTGCTAGAAAAGCAGACAATGTCAAGCTACATGTCAATCGACGAACCAACAGTCACCAACCGAGTCCATAGTCACAAGCCCGGTGTTGAGTTAAGACAACACATAAATCCATAGTCACAAGCCCAGTGTTGAGTTAAGACAACACATAAAGCAAGTCATCCATGAGTCAACACTCCATCTTAGGCAGGAAGGTTGAAGACAGATTCTTCAGAAGCATTGCAGGTCAAGTAGTTGAAGCGTCGTGCTGGCCCTGTTACGCATGATGCATATTCATGTGTATCTGTCAGCAGTTCAAGAAAGCATAGGAAGGCTATTTTCTTGGGACACATGTCGTGAACGATATGCTTTGTTAGAGACTGCAACAACCCCTAGAATTCCTATAATTCCCAAAGGTGGGTCATCTAAAAAATCTAGAGAAGTTGCGGCTGCAGTTGCCCAAGTAGCAGCTATTGCGGCCAGTCTAGCATCAGCTGCTACTGTAAAAGTGCACATCTTACTCGATGATGGGAGTTCAAATTTATTGGCTAGATATATTGAAGGGAGAAGTGATCCAAACCCAAATCAAAACCTACATAAGCAATGCGAGGAGGAAGTGTGAAGCAGGTTGCATTTTATGATGACGATGTCCGCTATTGGCAAGCATGGCTTCATCGTGCAGCAGCCTCTGAAGCTCCAGTTTCTATCAACCAACAATTTGCTCACTATGGAGGGGCACTTGATTCTACCAGAGGAAGGCATTTTCTTGTTATCTACCGTGAAAACAAAGCAATATTTTTGGATATGGTTACAATGCATGGACGCGATGTCCCAAAACAAGATCTCGACAACAGATCTCTTGTTTGCATGTAGTTCCTTTCCAGATTTCCATCTGGAGATGGCCCCCTTGTTGCCTTTGGTGGATCTGACGGAGTAATTAGGGTCCCTTCAATGGCGACATGGAATCCTGTAAGGAAATACACTGGTGTTCATAAAGGAGCAGTTTCTTGCTTGACGACATTCCTGGCTTCCTCCGGGGAGACGCTTCTTGTTTCTGGTGCTAGTGATGGGTTACTTGTTCTTTGGAGTGCAGATCATGTGAAATATTCTCGTGAAATTGCACCGAAGCTTAGTCTGAAGGCACATGACGGAGGTGTTTTGGCTATTGATCTTTTAAGAGTTTCAGGGAGTGATTCAGAACTGATTACAATTGGTGCAGACAAGACCCTTGCTATTTGGGATACTGTATCATTCAAGGAAGTCAAACGAATTAAGCCATTTGCAAAGCTCACTTCTCATAGTGTTGCATCTTGGTGTCATCCTCAGGCCCCCAACCTTGATATTTTAAGATGCGTTAAGGAATCTCATATATGGGCCATTGAACATCCAACATTTGCAACAACAACAAGACCACTCTGTGACTTGTCTTCTCAGGTCCCTATAAGCCTTCTTGCACCAAAAAAAAAAACTGAAGGCATACTATATGGTTGTGCACCCTCTGCAACCACACCTGGTTACGACTGATACAAGCCTCGATGTTATTCTTAGTGAATTTGACACAAGGTCTCTTCCAAATGGCACTCTCCCAGAGTAGGGAGCACTGTAGTATTTATGAATGAAAAGGTGTAAATAAAGCACAACTTTCAGTCGCCTAATCCAGCTGAATCCATCATTGGCGCAGTTCCACCTCAGAGCAAGGAGGTTTGAGGAGAACCGTCAAATTCCGGGGTGCCGCCAATCTCGGGACAGAATGGATTGCAGTCAAACAGCGGGGAGTTCCTTGTGAGGCTTTAAAGAACCCCAATTTTCCATGAACAGTTGTATTTTATTCATGATTAAATGTTAATGCTGATATTGATTTGTGTCCACAACTTCACACTAATACTGTTGAGTATAGATATTAGGATTAATGCTAGCTCAGATTGTTGTAAATATGCAAAGAGACAAAGCAAAGCATGCCCATATTTATGGCAATCACCAAGATGATATTGACAGGAGGCAGAATATCCCCACTTTCAGAATTACAGACAACAAGTGTGCAAATGGCAAAGTTCAAGTGTGCAAATGGCAGAGTTCTCCAGTTTTCCAGTAAAATGAGAAGATGATGGTTGGCAAATTCTACATAGTAGTTGGTCGATGAGAGGATTACATTCAGATTTTGAAGCAATCAATTCCAGATTTCTAGGTATCCTTCAAACAGAGAAGCTATCGAAGAATTAGTACCAAGATATGGTTTGATTTCCCTTTATGTAGGATCTATCCTATTATTTTGTTGATTAGTTTGATCCTAAGCTATTTTAAGTATTATTCGATCATTTTCTATAGGATCTGATCCTTGATGTAAAGACTATAAATGCATTGGTTACATTGGGCCAAAGGTTCAATCTTGGATACATTTGGCCTATGTACTTTGACTCTTATTTTGATATGAATCACAGCTTTCTTTTGCTACTAATATCAGATTTTCTCATGTGTTTCATTGCTCAGTAATTTGGATTCAATTCTAGCTCATCTATTAAGAACTTTCATCTTCTTATTTGTCTCATGAATTCAAATTGAATGAACTCTTACTATATTGTATGACCCCGCATGTTAATGTACTTGGTTATCTAGAATAGTGTTCTTCATACCCCATTCCAAATTAATGCATCTGATTATTGGTTTCTAAAAACACTGGCTCATTCTAATGCATGATAAATTGTTCTTCTCATTAAGCCCTTCAGTTATCCCATTGATCCACACACATTAATTATTGATTTCTGTTACTTCAAGCATCCTTAGTCTTCAACCCTAAGGAGTTTCTTTGAGCGATAACAAAATGGTGCCCTTTACTGGAGAGGAGATCAAGCTCACCCTCGGGAGATCTACAAAGATAAGGATCTTGGACGATGATGGTTGGACACTATATCTGGGCTTGTAATCATCTATCTCAAGGATCCATGAAGGTTCCGGGATTCCTCCAAGGGCACCCCACGATCTTCTCAAATGTCAAAAGTGTTTGTCGCTTCTTTTGCCCTATACCGTGACCTCTTGACTTCCCTCTTCTCGCTTGGTTTCAACATCCGCACCGGGAGGCTCCGGAATGAGATTTTATGCCTAGCTTCCAAAGAGAGCAAAGTAGCCACAAACTCGCTTGAACACCCCATCAAAAAGTTTCATGAGTGCGTGGATCTATTAGATCTGCAACATGAATATGTTTGCATGAAGATGTTCATGTTTTCCTTGTATGGTGATGCACGTCAATGGTATTTTTCTTTACCTCCTTCCAAAGATTTCATCATTGAAGGATTCTCCTTCACAAAGCTTTCGACCGAAAGCACCCAGTGGTATTTTTTAGATGAGTTTGCACTTGATAATTGTTGTGATGAATATGAATTACATTGTAGGCTTGAAGACGTAAATATAGAAAGATATCTCCCTCATAATATACAACAACCCTTTAATGATATTCAAGATGTTGTGTTTTCCCATCAACATGAACTACAAATGGATTATAAAGAAATTAAACACTCTACCATCCCAAATCTGATTGTTATGAAGGTTGAAGAGATGGTTCCTTTAGCTACATAGGGAGATGATCATAAATGTATACACAATGTGGCTAATGATGTCTTCGAAGAGTGTGTTGCAACATGGGACATCTATCATTGTAACCAAAATATTGATGATCTTCGGATGGATAACCATAGCATTGATGCTTTTGATATTGTATCAAACGCATATACTTATTTAGGTTGTCATGAAGAGAAGATTGTCCCCTTGAAACCCAAAAGCGATTATCGTAATGACATATTAATGGGCTGCATAAGTATTAACTCCATGATGTTGAGGGCAACTCTCAAATTTTTGGTTTACAGATGAAGGCAGATTGCAACAGATATTTGCAGGAAGGAGATGACATGAAAATTTCAGATCAACAATGCTTCTTATATAACTCTCTGACAGAGAATGAGTGGTCTATTGTCAACATTGAGAATAGTGATGATGAAGAAGAGCAAAGAAGTTCAGATTAGAAATTGGGTTTGCATTCTTTTTCAACAGAAAAAAAATGGATTACATTCAACATTGAGACCAGTGAAAGCAATCAGCAACTGCAATACAGTCATTTGGATTGGCAGTTCAAAGAGGTATTTCTTTCTGACATTTATGACCCCGTTGATAACTATTTCCAATCTATGAGCAACAATTGTGTTAAAGCATTTTGGTCTGAAGAAAATTGCCCTTATCATCTGTTTAAACCTCTTTGCTACATGATATGGCTTCCTTTATTTTTCGGGTCAAGATCTAGCATCATGTTAGTAAATCAGTTCCTAACATGGCTTCATTGGAAGCATGACTTCACTTGATAAGAGCTAGTATAGTTGGTTAGCAGTAGGGATAGGCAGAAAAATAAGTTCTTTATATGAGAACTTACATTGTTTTCAGTTATTGGTTGAATAAACACAACAGGCTACAGGTTGTCTGAAGATAATTTGATCAGGCCAGATGAATCCATAGCCCAATGGACTAGACACAATACAAATCGTGAATGATCGCTGAGCAGGTGGAAAATTTTTCAGGATAAATGGACAGGCACAGGTCTGCTTGTTCTTGGAAACCTCGCAGGGAGGTATCCATCCCAGTTGGAGCCAGAAGTTATCCCCCAAAATAGCACCGTCATTTTGAGTGATAGAATGAGTCAAAAAATTTATTTCTAAAGTTTTTAGAGTACATTTGCTGCTCTATTTCTGGAATGTAAAGTTGAAAAAATCGTTCCTTTAGGTCTTGGTTTTTAAAAATGCCTTTTCCAAATTTCAACAACTAACTTGTTTAATATTTCGCTGGTTAGCTAGTGAAAGCGTTGCCTTTCACCAACTAACGGGTCATAAAATATCACTTTGCGCTGGTGAAAGCTCTGCCTTGCATTGTAGGAACTAAGTGCTATCATTCTTGCTCGAGAAAAGCAGAGAATGTCAAGCTACATGTCAATCGACGAACCAACAATCACTAGCCAAGTCCATAGTCACAAGCCCGGTGTTGAGTTAAGACAACACATAAAGCAAGTCATCCATGAGTCAACACTCCATCTGAGGCAGGAAGGTTGAATACAGATTCTTCAGAAGCATTGCAGGTCAAGCAGTTGAAGCGTCGTGCTGGCCCAGTTACGCATGATGCATATTCATGTGTATCTATCAACAGTTCAGGAAAGCACAGGAAGGCTATTTGCTTGGGACACATGTCGTGACCGATATGATTTGTTAGAGACTGAAGCAACCCCTAGAATGCCTATAATTCTCAAAGTTGGGTCATCTAAAAAAGCTAGAGAAGTTGCGGCTGCGGCTGCCCAAGCAGCAGCTGCTACATCCAGTCTAGCATCAACTGCTATTGTACAAGTGCACATCTTACTCGATGATGGGAGTTCAAATTTATTGGCTAGATATATTGAAGGGAGAAGTGATCCTAACCCAAATCGAAACCTACGGAAGCAATGCGAGGAGGAAGTGTGAAGCAGGTTTCATTTTATGATGACGATGTTCGCTATTGGCAAGCATGGCTTCATCGTGCAACAACTTCTGAAGCTCCAGTTGTTGTTAACCAACAATTTGCTCACTATGGAGGGGCACTTGCTTCTACCAGGGGAAGGCATTTTCTTGTTATCTGTTGTGTTAACAAAGCAATATTTTTGGATATGGTTACAATGCATGGATGTGATGTCCCAAAACAAGATCTCGACAACAAATCTCTTCTTTGCATGGAGTTCCTTTCCAGATTTCCATCTGGAGATGGCCCCCTTGTTTCCTTTGGTGGATCTGACGGAGTAATTAGGGTCCTTTCAATGGCGACATGGAAGCCTGTAAGGAAATACACTGGTGGTCATAAAGGGGCAATTTCTTTCTTGATGACATTCCTGCCTTCCTCCGGGGAGACGTTTCTTGTTTCTAGTGCTAGTGATGGGTTACTTGTTCTTTGGAGTGCAGATCATGTGCAAGATTCTCGTGAAATTGCACCGAAGCTTAGTCTGAAGGCACATGACGGATGTGTTTTGGCTATTGAGCTTTTAAGAGTTTCAAGGAGTGCTCCAGAACTGATTACAATTGGTGCAGACAAGACCCTTGCTATTTGGGATACAGTATCATTCAAGGAAGTCAAACGAATTAAGCCATTTGCAAAGCTCACTTCTCATAGTGTTGCATCTTGGTGTCATCCTCGGGCCCCCAACCTTGATATTTTAACATGCATTAAGGACTCTCATATATGGGCCATTGAACATCCAACATTTGCAGCAACAACAAGACCACTCTGTGACTTGTCTTCTCAGGTCCCTATAAGCCTTCTTGCACCAAACAAGAAACTAAAGGCGTACTATATGGTTGTGCACCCTATGCAACCACACCTGGTTACGAATGATACAAGCCTTGGTGTTATTCTTAGTGAATTTGACACAAGGTCTCTTCCAACGACAACCCCTCTCCCAACACCCTCTGGGAGTAGGGAGCACTCTGTAGTATTTATGGATGAAAGGGAAATAAAGTTATTGAATTTTCAGCTCTCTAATCCAGTGAATCCATCATTGGTGAGTTCCAATTTTGTATAAAGGGAGGCTTGAGAGCACCAGTCAGATTGCGGTTGTCAAGCAATTCAACAGGAATGGATTGCAGCGAAACAGGGAGTTCCTTGTCGAGGCTTTAAAGAACCCCAACAATTTTCCATGAACATTTGTGTACTATTCATGATTAAATGTTAATGCTCATATTGATTTGTGTTCACAACTTCACACTAATACTGTTGAGTATAGATATTAGGATTAATGCTAGATCAGGTTGCTATAAATATGCAAAGAGACAAAGAAAAGCATGCCCATCTTTATGGAAATCACCAAGATGATATTGACAGGAGGCAGAATATCCCTACTTTCAGAATTACAGGCAACAAGTGTGCAAATGGCAGAGTTCAAGTGTGAAAATGGCAGAGTTCTCCAGTTTTCCAGTAAAATGAGAAGATGATGATTGGCAAATTCTACATAGCAGTTGGTCAATGAGAAGACTACATTCAGATTTTGAAGCAATCAATTCCAGATTTCTAGGTATCCTTCAAACAGAGCAACTGTCGAAGAATTAGTACCAAGATATGGTTTGATTTCCCTTTATGTAGGATCTATCCTATTATTTTGTTGATTAGTTTGATCCTAAGCTATTTTAAGTATTATTCGATCCTTTTCTATAGGATCCGATCCTTGATGTAAAGACTATAAATTCTATTGGTTAAGATAAGCCAAAAGGGGGGGGTTCAATATTGGATACATTTGGCCTATGTACTTAGACTCTTATTTTGATATGAATCACAGTTTTCTTTTTCTACTAATATCATATTTTCTCATGTGTTTCATTGCTCTGTAATTCGATTCAATTTAGCTCAGCTATTAAGAACTGTCATCTTCTTATTTGGCTCATGAATTCGAATTGAATGAACTCTTACTATCTTGTATGACCATGCATGTTAATGTACTTGGTTATCTAGAATATTGTTCTTCATACCCCATTCCAAATTACTGCATTTGATTATTGGTTTCTAAAAGCACTAGCTCATTCGAATGCCTGATAAGTTGTTCTTCTCATTATAAATCCTTAGTTATCCCATTGATCCACACACATTGATTATTGATTTCTTAAGTTACCAAGCATCCTTAGCCTACAACCCTAAGGATTTTCTTGGACTGATAACACCTCTGGCATGAGATTCTTTGTAGGTTCTCTACAGTTTAGAAATCCCCCCATTCTTCTTTCTCAGAGCTCAAGGAAATTGTGGGTGAAACAAAAAATGAATGGTTCGAAGCGTGGAGATTTTAAATTATTGATGGGAATGACATTGGGATGGGGTAATTATGTCATTGTTTGGGAAATTATGAGTGTGTGACCATGTTTAGTGATGTAATTAGGTCATTATTATGCCAATAAATTCCTACTCATTATATATATTGGGATGTGTTCCTTCTGACTTACCATGTGTGGTCATGATGGCTCGCACCTTTGTCATGTTGGCATATTATCCTTAAGAGATAACTAGGATCCTCGTCGACATCAAGAGTTGCAACAGTAATCTGACTGGCAATGGTTCACACTTCTGAGTTGAAAAAACATCCTGAGTTGTGACAATGCAATAATGTTCTAAGTTTCAATGATGTGCAAGGTTGTAGTAGTGTTCATAGTTGCTACCATGGGAAGAGTTGTGGCAATGTGCATAGTTGCGACAATTTTTTGGAGTTGCAAAAATGCACAAATTTGAAACAATGGTACAAGGATTTGAAAAAATGTTACATACTTGTAGCAATGTGAGGAGTTTCAATAGTGATTCCCTAGAGTAGAACCGATGTCTTGGTTAGGACTACAAATTGATATGGTTCCTCAGTAGGAATTGTCTTTTCATAAATCAATTTTTTGTACCTTAGTAATGAATTTTCAATGACATTATTCAGAGTTGCAACAACAAGAGTGAAAACAATAGGAATTGTAGAAACATGAGATGCATCAATAAGAGTTGAAACAACAGGAGCTACAAAAACATGAGTTGCATAAAAAAGAGTTGCAACAACAAAATTCCAGAGTTGCAGCAATAGGAGTTGTAGCAACAAGAGTCACAACAATAGGAGTTGCAACGAAAACATTCCAAATTTTCAACACTAGAGATGAAAAATGGAATTGCAACATTCGTCTCCCCTGCATATCCTGAAAAAAACTTTGTTAGTAAAAAATTATGATCAAAAGGATCTTGACATAACCATCACGAAATCATGAAATTCCATTCTTCTTATTTTTCTTCTTCTTTTTAAGCATATCGTACACTAGCATAAGATGATTTTCACAAAACATGCCCCCAGGTATACCCCTAATGGTTTTCATAAATGGGTTCTTATTATAATTTTTTTTGGGACAAGAATGAATCATTCAATGGGGGTTCCCCCCCTTGTTGACAATTTCTATATCATTGTTAGTCCATTCACTAGTGATCCTCTTAAAAAAGGCTTCTTTGTTTTGGTTCTATGATATAGTTGAAGCCTGTGTCCATTTTCCATCAGAGGATTTTTTTCATCATCAATGATTTGAAGTTTGATGGATCTATTTCCATATAAAATATAAATATCATAAGGCGTGAGCCATCAAGTGTGGAACTTCCCTCTGAAATCTTTGAACTTCGAGTCAAATAACATGGCCCAGTATCCAACTTTGAATTTATTACTTTTGATGAAGTTGTCATTCTACTGAGTTCTTTGGTGTTGTATTACTTTTTTGTTGTGCAAGGAAGCATAAAGAAGTTCATCTAGTTCATTTATCTAGAGTCTCTACTTCTGAGCTTCAGTTGATTCCATTCCAACTTGAAATTTTTTTCTAAGTGTCTGGATTTCTATTTCAATCCATATTAGTACTCTCTTTCCATACACCAATTCATATGGTTGTAGCCAGTGGTATTCCTTCATGTTTTTCGATAGGTCCATAGAGTTTTAGGTAGTGTATCAGCCCAGTCCTTGAGGTGTACTATGACAGTATTGGTGACGATGGCCTTAAGAATTTTTTTTGTCCCTTCTACCTGTCCATTGGCTTGCGGGTGATATCGTGTTTTGACCCTGTGTTTGATATTATATCTATCCATTAAGTATTCAATGATTCTTGAAGTTAATTGAGTTCTTCCATCAATAACTATCTCCCGGGGTATCTCGAATATGGTTAAAGTTTCTTCATGAATAAATCCCACTACTTCTTTTTTTGTCATGGTCGGGAGTTCCTTAGATTCCATCCATTTTGTGACATAATATGTGCATACTAGTATGTCATAGTTATGGTTGTAAGGAGGGTTGATCGATCCTAGAAAGTCTAGGGCCCATCCGACCCATTTATCAAAAGATTCCAATCCAACTATGGATACAATGGAATCTCATAGGATTGCACTAGTCTTCCCATGCACTGGAAACTATCTCACATTTTTATATATTCCTTGGCATCTTTGAAGGTAGTGGGCCAATAGTACCCTTGATGAAGTACCTTGTACCCAGGCCCCTTGTCTGCAAAGTGGCCTCCACATGGACCGTCATGGAAGTATTTCAAGATCCCATAGATCTTGTCTTCTCACACACATCTCATGATGATAAGATCTAATCTTTTGTAGAAGAGACATTTGTCAATCCATGAGAATATCCAACTTTTTTTTAAGATCTTATGACACTCCTTTGGATATAAATAATGTGGAAGTCTCCCTGCAGCTAAGTAATTAATGATATTTGCGAACCAAGGAGAGTTAGTAGAAACCAAAAGTAGTACTCATTAGGGAAATATTATTCTACAGGCGAATCTTTTTCATTATATGTAATTATTGAAAGGAAATAAGACACTAAATTATCCTTCCCTAGTTAATTCATGATGGTTATATCATATTCCTATAATAACAATAACCACTTAGCTAGCCTTCCATTAGTGATAGGTTTGTTCATTAAATATTTTATGGAAACATGGTCAATGTGCAATATTATTGCATATCCTGTGATTTAATGATGAAACTTATTGATTTCATGTATTACCACAAGAAACTATTTCTCTATGACTGTAAAATTTAGTTCTCTAGGTGAAGTATTTTTGTTGATGTAGTAAATTACTTATGGATCATTTCCTCCTAGTTGTCCTAGAATAACTCCAATGGCAGTTTCTAATGCATCTATAGAGATGTGAAACTACAGGGCACCATCGCACCCCCCCCCCCTCAAAATAGGAGCCTCAAACACCTTATATTTCAGTTCTTCAAGTGCATGTTGTCAACTTTTTGTCCACAAAAACTCAGAATTTTTATTAAGAAAAGAAAACAATGGATGATTAATATTTGAAAAAATTTCAATAAAGCGACAATAGTAACAAATATATCCTAAGAAACTTCGTAGCTTTTTTTGCAAACAGAGAGTCAAGAAGTTTAATATTACCTTAAAGTTTTTTGAATCCACTTGGATTCCTTTAGTTGAGATGTGGTGCCCCAATACAATGCCATCAATTAACATCATTGTACATTTATCATTATTGAAGGAATTTTTTTATTCTTTACACCTTATTAGTGTTTTCTCCAAATTTTCCAATGCCTCATCAAATTCATTTCAATATGTTGTGAAGTCATCCATATATATTTCCACACAATCATTAATTAAATAAGAGAATATGTTGAAAGGTGGTAGGATAATTACATAGGATAAATGAAAGTTATGGAACCATTAATATCTATGTCCCACGTCGACCTGCCCACGTCGACTTTTCAAATTTTGAGAGTTGTGCAGATGACGGTGCTAACGTCATTTATGTCATGCCTATGAATGATGAAGGACATCATGGGAGTAGGCTATTCTACTCTATTCTATGGAGTAACCACAACCGTCGGAGGAACCACAAACACCAGAGTAAGGACACTCGGGAGGGATGAGTGCTCCCGATTTAGCCTACTCCTTAAATATTTATAGTGTAAACTTGTGAATAAAAAAATGTTAATTTTATAAAATAATAAATATTAATCTCTCAAACTTGTGAATAAAAAAATAGTAATTTTATAAAATATTAAATATATGAGTGAAAAGTAATGATGAGTTTTTTGGGCACGTAAAGTTAATGAAAATATAAAAAAGATAATCATGTTTGAAATACTTATATAATGAATTTTGATGTTGATGTTGAATAAGAAAATAAAATTAAAATGTAATAAATTGAATAATATTTTTCAATATATAATTTTGTTTAACTATATTAATTTTAATATTTTTCTAATATTGATATTTTTTGTAAAGAGTATAAGTTGTATGTTTGTCTTAATATATAATCAATATGGATTTATATTAACCCCAGATATATCAAGTAATGCGAGGGATGAAATCTATGGAGGTGAAATCCATTAACGTTTCCTCAAGTTTTTCACTCTAAAAACGTTTTCACCTCTATATATTTGATCCCTCTCAGCCATAGTGTTTTCATAAACTATTAATTGAATCAAGGACAAATGGAGACAAAACAAATTCAAAACATAGACCAGACTGCAAGAGATCTATCATCTTCTTCCATGTTGATTTAATTCATGATTGTGTGGGAAATACCATGCTTTTTTTTCAATAATCTAGGCTTAAGCATGAAGTTCATTCCATTTTATCATTTTACTTAAACCATAGACAATTTGTTGCAGCAACCAAGATGACAAGAAGAAACACCATGCACAAGTACACAAGAAGTGTCCCAGGAAACCCTTCTCAAAAAGGGAAGAAAACCCAACCAAATACTTTTCTATATTCTTCAATAGAAATACCTTCACAACCAAGAAAACCTATCACACAAGAGGGTGCTTGCAAACCTTAGAAGACTAGCACCCAAGAGAGGTGTGCAGTTTTCCCAAGATGATGTACTTTCTGAAATTTCCAAAATCACACAAAAGATATGATTCCTCAATGGGGAATCTACCTTTACTTATATTAGACTTGACCTGTCAACAAAAGTGTCTATTGGAACAACATGGACGACCTCTCTAACTCACAATATAATTAATAATAACCGGATTAATTATCTTTTACATTAATTATCAATTGCATTAACGTGGGGCCAAAATGTACCCTTTACATTAGAATTAGGGTTACAGGTAGGTCTGAATCTTGAACAATATAGAAATGGATTTCAAACACCCACTAATTCTCATCCACTTGGGGAACATCCATAGGTATTTCCATATCTATATCTCACTACATTACACCAGAGAACCACTCTGACTAGTGCAGAGACAATAGGATCACATTCACATGTGCTCATCCATAGGCACATCCACTCAACAGATCTTCTTTCCCAGTTCATTACACAGGAGATTCATATATAGTTCATCATCTCAACTCTCTTCTTTGAGGAGTCTAATACATAATATTCATCTATGTCTCATGACTATGCACCTAACTCTATGGGAATTCACATGTTCACCTTGTACTCAACCACAAGCATGTTCAAATCTGCAGATCTCATTTCTCACTACGTTACATAGGAGAATCATTTAGACTTATTCTCAACTCTTTGTAAGGATGAGTCCATCTCTACATTCCATTTCTGTATCGGATAGGAACCACACACCCCTCTCAGGGGTTCTCTCCCAGGTTTGTGTCATGGAGAAAATCTGACATAGTTGTAATCATCAACACTCCCTCTTAGCTAGGGAGGAATTATCCACCAGGCCAAGTCTCTCACGAAAATCCTCGAAATTTGTCTTGGAAAGTGGTTTGGTGAATATATAAACAATTATGTTGCAGCAGCCAAGATCACAAGAAGAAACACCATGCACAAGAACACAAGAAGTATCTTGGGAAACACTTCTCAACAAGGGAAGAAAACCTAGCCAAATCCTTCGCTATATTCTTCAAGAGAAAGAACTTCACCACCAAGAAAACCTAGCGCACAAGAGGGTGCTTGCAAACTCTATAAGACTAGCGCCCAAGAGAGGTACTCACTTTTCCTAAGAAGATGTACTTTCTAAAATTTCCAAACACACACAAGATATGATTCCTCAATGAGGAATTTACCTTTACTTATATTAGACTTGACCTATCAACATAGGTGTTTATTGGCACAATAGGTCCGACCTCTCTATCTCATAATATAATTAATATTAATGATATAAATTATATTTTACATTAATTATCAATTAAAAAAAGGTGGGGCCGACCTGTACCCTTTAGATTACAATTAGAGTTACAGGAATGTTTGACACTTGAAAAATATATCAAGGGATCTGATACACCCACTAGTCCTCAACCACTAGGGTAAAATCCATAGGGATGCCCATATCTCTATCTCACTGCATTACACAGGAGAACCACTCTCCCTAGTTGTGACATCCCAAAAAATAAAATATTTTTGAAATTTAAAATTGCTGGAAATTTATTCTGTTTTTAGTAAATTCGAATTTGGAATTTTTTTTCCATTTATGGAAATTTCGAATTTCGAATTTGGTAATTGTAATTAATTATTTTGACTGTTGGGTCGAGACCTTATTTGACCCAACTAACTATTTGACTATGACACTTGTATGGAAACATAATATTTTATATCGATTGCAGGAGGACAAATAGAACAACCATGTTAAATTTAGCTGATCATGACTCCATGAGTGGGGAACATGTTGGAATTACCTCTGGGCTAATTATTACAAGTGGCAAATCAGTGATTTGGCCATTATAGACCATCTACATCATTTACACATCTTTATATCAACCGGTGTTTAATGAAAAGTTATAGGTCAAAATGTTGGAAAATTATTGGAGTGAATCGAATTAACACAGTTTAATTACCAAAACTAATCATGAGAGGCACGAAGGCCCAAGGAAGAAGGGACATCTTGACATTTAAAACATACCCCTGAGCAAATTCTTAACTGTGTAAATAAAACACAATCACCTAAAAGTTCAAAAGTAAAGTCTTTAACACAAGTACAGTAAGTGCAAATTGAATTCATATACCATCATGCAATCTGGAGTCAACTATAAAAAAGATACACATATAGTCAGAAATAGCTGAGTACTTTTTCCTTTTTCAAAGTTCTTTCGAGGAAGTAGCCAATATGGTGCTAGTATATTAAACCAATAAAATAACTAGTATGCTATTACAAGTAGGTGGAAGGGAAACCCTGTAATTCTTTTAAAGATAGTATTACATATCTCCTTCGAAATTGAAAGAAACGAACATCCCATACAGTGTTTTACTTCCAACGATAGAATTTTCCATCACAAAACGGGTTACCTTTAATCAACGGTACTGAAACCATGACTTAATATCCATTTCAGAGTTTCAGATACCGGGAGTTGGAGGTCTCAAGGACAAGAATGATGAAATTGTGAAATGCGAAAGATCAGAGTGTGTCAAAGACTCCATTTTGGAGTTTTGCAAACCGGGAAATCAAAGATCAAAGGAACTTTAAGCTTTGATGTAGTGAACCTCAAAATCCTGAAACAAACACATGAACAAACCATGTCAGCTAAGGACATGTGGCACAATCAGGTAATGACAAGTGTCAAGATGATTCAACATTTCAAGAACATGTAAGTCATGAATCAAAGTGACATGTGGTAGATATTCGACACATGTCAATCCACATGTGACGTCAGCAGGTTTACGTCACATCAAAACTTTTTATTTCAGGGTTTTACATAGAAAGAATAAACTCCACCATCGTGAAGTCTTGAAATCTGAAATGCCGAAAGGGACTATTGTGAGTCTCGAAAAACCGAAAGGAAAAACTCTGAAATCCCATCAACTATCCATCTCAGTGGATTATGTGAACTGTCCGATCACTTTGGAGATTTTGTGATCATGAATTTTATAATGTTGGAGTCATGATGACTCGAAGGGAAAAATGTTGAAATCCCGTCAACCATTCGATTAAGAAAAGAAGGGATCAAATTATGAATTTTTGTGGACCGTTGATCTAGCTCCATTTCGGGGATTGTGACTTACCGAAATGCCAAAATGCCAAAACGTGAAAGGAATTTTGATTAGGCCCGTGGTCACAACTAGTGGGCATATGGAATAAGCGCGAGACCCAGTATTTGTAATCCAACGGTGCAGGTGAATTTGAATATGATCAGAGGATTATGAAATATTCGTACTCTGATTTTAACCAGAAGGCCTTACCTAACCACTATCTTGTATCCGAATATTTAAAAAAAAAACTATAGGGGTCTATTTATATTTAAACTTTTCGCAGAGGAGTATAGACTAGTACTCTACTTTTACCTAAGTTCGTTTGGTCGTTTTCATCGTGTGATTATGTGTATGGACTAACGCATGAGGCCTAGTACATCAACCCCCAAAGTTGTTTGTATTATAAACATATGGTAATGGGTTATTTGTAGGGTCTAACAAATAAGGATTTGGCCATAAAGTACCAAAGTAGTTTGTGTTGTTAAGATTGTGGTAATGGTTATAGGTACAAACAGATAGGAAAGTAATTATAATTACAGGAATTGAAATAAACATTGAAATGAGGATTAAACACTTATCATCGATTATAAAACTTTAAGTTGAATGGTAATGACTGTCGACGATAGTAAGGACTCTTGAAAACTTTCAGACTCAAACTTTATAACAGAAAGCTTACTTGCTTGAATCTCGAACTATTCAAGGATATTTATACAAACAATTTTTATTTTTTTTCTTCAGACAATTTTTTGAGGTATATTACATATGGTATCAGAGAAAAAGCTACAACATTGGGCCTGAAAAGGGCCATATTAGCTGCTTAGTATTTATTTTGATTTATGTAAAACTAATAAATCTTATGGTTACAAACAAAAAGCCCTTTTTGTTTTTGTAAATTATGGCAGCTCAGGAGGGTGCAAAAATCAGGATGGAAGGAAATCCATAGCAAGGACCTCCTGTAGACCGAAGACAAAACAGTGATGGAAGCTCACCCACAGAGGTGTTGGAAACAATGAGGAATATTATTGTTGAACTACAGGTTTTCAAGGCTAAAAATGAAAATTTGAATAAAGCATAGCAGGAACAACAAGAGATAAATGAAGTCCCGTTGTGTAGTATAGTAACCAAGAAAAGCCCACAATATGATAACCATGATGAAGAGGTCAACAAAAGGGCCTCCAAGAATTCTGGTCCGAAAACAGAAAAAGGAGATAGTTCGTCTGAAGGGACACCTTCAACTGAAGACAAAACTATACCAGACAGAAATAGAAAACAAGTAGACCACCTTGAAGGAGAATTTAAAAAGATTAAACCAACTACCTTTGATGGAGAATCCAGGACAGAAAAATACGTTGAGGCATGGTTGTTGGACATCAAAAAATACTTCCAGATCTACAACTATTCCAACAACATGAAGGTCATAATGACCATCTACAATCTGAAGGGGAAGGCCAGCATTTAGTGGCAGGACCTGAAATTGGCCAAGGGCCTAAAGGAGAAACAATTGGAGTGGTCCGACTTTAAGAAGTATTTTAAGAAACAATATCTTTATGAAATCTATTATGAAAGGAAGATGAAATAATTTTATGAGTTACGACTTGGACAAATGATGATGGAGGACCTTATAAAAAAAATTCTGGAACTACTAAGGTTCGTACCATACATTCGGGAGGATAAGGTAAAAATCCATCGATTCTTAAGTTGTTTACTACAGTCCTACAGGGACATAACTGAGTTTGAAAACCCCAAATCCTTGAGTGAGGTATTCAGGAAAGGACGAATGTTCTATGACCAATATAAATAGCAGGTAGAGTTTCCCAAGGCCTGGAAGGATAAGAAGCAAGATTAAATGAACCAGCGGAAGAAGGGATACTAGCCAACTCCTTATCGGAATGCAACAAAAGGTTTCCCAAGTAAGGATTTTCACTCTAATCATCTGAATGCGCAAGGTAGCGGCAAACCGGTAAACCTAGGAACGAAGAAGTTTGGGGACAACTCACGCTAGCCATTAAAGTATTGGGAATGCGGAGAGCCTCATCTAAGGAGGAACTGTCCACGTTTAATTTCAGCAAATATAATTGTTGTTCACAATTTGCAGGAAGCCTCAACAGTGGGAGACGTGGGCAGAAGCCTGCATCAAATAAATGTAGCCATAGATGGTCTATAAGCTGACCACCAGTCCTCGGTGGTATAAATCGAAGGTAAAATCAATGACACTCAAATTTATTTTTTAATTGACCCTAGAGCTACGTTAAGTTATATTACTCCTGATGTAGTAGAGTTGAATAAGCTTAAGAAACTGAAGCACGCAAAATTATGGCTTGTACAACTAGCAACAAGTACTAAAAGGAAAGTAGTTGACTTTATTTCTGATTTTGAGTTCAACTTAAATGGTTAAAAGATAAGGACCAATCTGAATATCCTACCACTAGGATCTTATGATATGATTATCGGGATGGATTGGTTGGAACAACACAAAGAAATAATAGACTATTATACAAAGATACTTAGCTATACAGATGATTTTGGAACTGTTAGAATAGCCCAAGGCATACCAAAACATGTATCAGCCAGATAAGTTTCAGTGATGCAACTCAAGAAATGTATTAGAAAGGGATGTCAATTTTATGCCATCCAAGTGACGAATCTATTAGAAAAAAGAGATAAGCCAAACTTCGAAGACTTTTCTATCCTACGCAAATTTAGAGACATGTTTGTGGATGAGATACCAGAATTACCTCCTAGAAGGGAAATAGACTTCTCCATAGACCTACTACCTGGTTCAGCCCCTATCTCAAAAGCAACTTACAGAATGGGTCTACCAGAACTGACGAAATTAAGTATACAATTACAGGAATTGTTGGACAAAGAGTATATCAGACCGAGTGTCTCACCATGGGGAGAACCAGTACTCTAAGACTATTTATCGATTATAGACAAGTAAGCAAACTGAATATTAAGAACAAATACCCCTTACCAAGGATAAATGATCTGTTCGATCAAGTAGGTGGGGCCAATATATTTTCAAAGTTGGATTTACGATCTGGTTATCATCAAGTTAAGATAAAGGATGAGGACATAAAAAAAACAAATTTTCAGACAAGATATGGACACTACGAATTCATATTCATACCTTTCGGACTCACTAACACACCAGCCACATTTATGTACATGATGAATAGTATTTTCAATCAATACTTGGAGAATTTTGTGGTAGTATTTATCGACGACATTCTGGTATATTCAAGAACAAAAGAAAAACATAATGACCACCTAAGGATTGTTCTGCAAACATTGAGGAAACACAAATTGTACACCAAATTTGACAAGTGTGACTTTTATTAGAAAGAAATACAATATCTAGGACATGTAATTTTAGGAGAAGGCATTGTCATAGACCAGGAAAAGACAAAATCCATTATGGAATGGTTGGTACCTAAGGATGTAGCGGATATATGGTCATTCATGGGAATCACCGGATATTACCGTAGGTTTATAGAAGGGTTTTCCAAGATAGACTACCCTATCACATCATTACAAAAGGAAGGAACCAAGTTTAACTGGTCAGAGAAGTTTCAAGATAGTTTTAACAAACTGAAGATATTATTGACAATTGCACCCATATTGAAGGTAGCAGACCTAGATAAAGACTTCATTGTATGTGTTGATGCACGTAAAGAAGGACTAGGTGGTGTCCTAACTCAGGAGGGACACGTTATTTTTTATGAGTCCCGGAAATTAAAAGAACACGAGCGAAATTATGTCACTCATGACTTAGAATTGGCAACAATAATACACGCCTTAAAAATGTGGCAACACTACATAATGGGCAGAAAATTTCTACTATTGACGGATAATAGTGGGGTGAAATATATGTTTAGCCAACCATATATTAATGCAAGACAAGCAATATGGTTAGCCTTATTGAGCGAATTCGACTTCCAGGTCAGACATATCAAGGGTAAGTAAAATAAAGTAGCAGATGCTTTAAGCAGACGATTCCATGGGTTATTTGAGATAAATATCAGTAGGGCAGAAAGTGATCTGGAACAAAGGGTAAGGACAACAGGTATTAACAATGGAAATTACAATAAGATGATGGCAGAATTACAAAGCAGTACCGCAAACTAAGATAAACTAGATCTAAGTATCGAGAAGAATGGAATATTACGATTTAAAAGATGACTTTACATACCAGATTCAACAGAGTTAAAATTAATAGTTTTGGATGAAGTGCATAAGAAACCGTATTCTGTCCATCCAGGTTACCAAAAAACAATAACATCACTTAGAAAACTATTTTACTGGCCTAATATGAAGGACGAAACAATAGAGTACTTGGCTAGGTTCCAAGATTGTCAGCAAGTTAAGGTCGAGCACCAACATCCAACCGACCTATTACAATCATTACCAGTACTAGAATGGAAATGGGAGACCATATCATTGGACTTTATAACAGGTTTGCCTAAAAATCATAAACAAAATGATTCTATGATGGTTGTAATCGATAAACTCAGTAATTATGCACACTTTATTCCTGTAAAGTCTACCTTGAAAGCTATAAACATTACTAAAATATTCATGAAATAAATTTTTAGACTGCATGGTATTCCTAAAATGGTGATTTCAGATAGAGACGTAAAATTCACATCCGCCTTTTGGAATGAATTGTTTATAGGGCTAAATACTAATTTGAATTTCAGTATGAGTTATCATCAACAAAAAAATGGATAGACCGAAAGGACAAACCAAATCATAGAGGATATGCTCTGCATGTACGTAATAACAAAACCAAGCAAGTGGGAAGACTACCTGCACTTGGTAGAATTTGCATATAACAATGGGTACCAAACTTCGGCTAAGTTGAGCCCTTTAGAAATACTGTATGGCATAAAGTGTATGACTCCAATTAGTTGGGATAACCTGGCTGAGAGACTCATGGTTGGACCAGAGATGCTCCAAGAAATGGTACAACAGAACTTGAAAGAAGCACAGGACAAACATAAGAGCTATGTAGATCAGAAAAGAAGACACTTGGAATTTCAAGTGGAAGACCATGTTTATTTGAAGGTCAAAGCCCAAAAGAGCTCATTGAAGTTAGGGAATTGTGCCAAGCCAACACCTAGGTTTTGTGGGCCCTTCGAGATACTAGCTCAAATTGGACCCATAGCATATCAACTTGCACTTCCAACTAATATAAGAATTCATAATGTATTTCATGTTTCATTGCTGAAAAAGTATATTCAAGACCCTACTCATAGGATTGATTGGAACTTGGTGTAGGTGGAACCCAAAGGCGAGTTCTAGGTGGAACCCCTACACATTCTGGACCATAGAGAAATAGCACTTTGAAACAGATTCGTCGCTCAGGTAAAAGTGCAATGGAAGCACTTTAGTCCCGAGGAGGCCACTTGGGAGTTGGATAGAGATTTGCGGAAATCTCATCCAATCCTCTTCTAGGAAAGGAATGAACACTGAGGACAGTGTTTTACTGAAGGCGGAAAGGATGTGAGATCCCCAAAAATAAAATATTTTTGAAATTTAAAATTAATGGAAATGTATTCCATTTTTAGTAAATTCGAATTTGGAAATTTTTTCCATTTATGGCAATTCTGAATTTTAAATTTGGTAATTGTAATTAATTATTTTGACTATTGGGCAAAGACTTGATTTGACCCAACTAACTATTTGACTATGACACTTGTATGGAAACATAATATTTTATATTGATTGCGGAAGGACAAATGGAACAACCATGTTAAATTTAGTTGACCATGACTCCATGAGTGGGGAACATGTTGGAACTACCTTTGGACTGATTATTACAAGTAGCAAATCAGTGATTTGGCCATTGGAAGCCCATGAAAATCAAGGATTTAGAAAGCTGCAAAAATTCCCAAGGGAGGGAAAAGACGTAGGCAAATGATAAATTGCATATGAGAGGAGGCAGGACGCTACCAAGTATGCTGGGAAAGGAGACTTTTGATTTACTTGCTGTTATGAACACTGCTTGAGTGTGAGGCAAGGAAAAAATGTTGGAACTATAGGACATTGCTGAAGAGAATATTTTCCAAGTTCACCCTCATGGATTCATGGTCAGGCTAGGGGGCGAATCAAGCAAGTAGTTTGGCTTCCCTATTCTACTGTTGGGAGGAATGTGGTTGTTCCCTTTGTCTTTCAGTGTATTATTTCAGATATGTTATTTTTGTCCCTTCTATGGATGAATGTTAAATGGTTACATACTTGATAGAATGTATCTGTTAGAAATAATATTAAGGAAGAAAGATCGAATGCATACTATTAAAAACTTAGGAATTGCTAGCATGTCTCTCTACTAGTTCAGAATGGATTATCTTTGCTGCATATCATTACTGTTATGAATACTAGTTTCGGAAAGTATACTAGCTGGAAATATATGATTAGTCAATTCTTAAGGAAGATTTTTGATGTGGTTTGGATTACTACTGTAGTAAGATAAAGCGTCGTAGTTGAAAACCCCACCAGTAAATTGTGATGCAGATTCGAGTTTACCTACATATTGAATGCAAATGCAAAACTGCATCGTGTGTATATATATATATGTATGTATGTATGGACATTTCTGATATATAAAGGCATGCACAATAGTAGAGTAATTAACTAAGATTTCTTCCATGTACTAGTTGTACAATCATGATTTGTTTCTTAGGAGATAGCCCTAATCGCAAGTGTCTAAGATATATATATGTATATTTAAAGTACGGAAGTGACCTTGCGAATACCAAGAATTATTATAGACCATCTACAACATTTACACATATTTATATCAACCGGTGTTTAATGAAAAGTTATAGGATGAAATGTTGGAAAGTTATTGGAGTGAATCGAATTAACACATTTTAATTACCAGAACTAATCACGAGAGGCGCGAAGGCCCAAGGAAGAAGGGACATCCCAAAATTTAAAACATGCCCCTAAGTAAATTCCTAACTGTGTAAATAACAACACAATCACCTAAAA
>SNQJ01S0098270.1:51631-66143 GCA_010110895.2 Picea sitchensis | reverse complement strand
AAAAAAAAAAAAAAAAAAAACTTTCATTTTCTTGTTTGGTTGAACAATGTGTTTATGCATTATTAGCTAGGGAAAAGTCATTTATTTCATAAGTTTTTGCGGTTTACTTAGATCATAAGTAGCTTGTAGTCAAGTGAAATTTCTTTTGAGTTTGTTGTCCAAAATCTTAGAAAATTGAACAATATATATTTTGAAAAGTTGTTAAAATTTTGCATTAAGTAAAAGTTTTTGTTTCCAGCGTTTTACTCATTCCGACTTTAGTCTTTTACACATCATTAGTTTCACTTTCATACCCTTTGACATAAGACAAAGCCATAAAATTCATGCTAAATTTAAAATTTATTAGACTTTTATGTTTGTAGGGTTAACCAACTAGTTCAAGATTAGGGCCTTGGATTAGGTTGGAGAGGAAACTCTTCAAGGTCATTTAAAATCAAACATTGGAGTCTAAGTTAGGGAGTGTCTAAGTCCAGTATCGTGAAAGTTATCCGGGACCCCCCTATGACATAGGGGATAAACATGAGGTCGCGTGCGGAAAGGTAGTGGAGATAACCCCTCCAAAGATGGACCAATCGTAGTGGAGAACACATATAGAGGGCTTGTTTTGGGATTTCGTCGATTGCATTTTCCAAGGGGCTTCATGGGTCTTGAATTTGTTCAAGGTCCTTAGTTGTCTTTCCGACCACTTGCTTTCGATACCATTGACAGGTTTCGGGCTCGATACCCTGCTCATTGTGGTCTACCCGACTTTCAACTGTACCCGCCTGGTGATTGTTTGCGTGATGGAAACCTAGTTGCCTATCTCTTTTAGGGACATACACAGGTGACTGCGGGGGTATACCATGGTACCTAGGACAGACATCATGCCATGCTTTGCAGAGTATACTTGGAGGGTGCTTCTGTGTTCGATTTGCACTTACACCGGTAATTTTTTCTAGTGTTGGTTGTTGTAACTGTTCTTCCAGTTAATTTAGTGTTTTCCTGTCTTATCTTCTAGGGACCTTTTTAGTGTGTGTTACTTTTGAATGTTTAGACTACCCTAGAGTGTCTTTGATCTTCTCACATAGTGGAGGATCATGAGCTCCGTTGGTCACGAAGGCTTCTTGGCCTACCACCGGTTACACTGGAGCCCCCCCTCACCACCATTAAGGCGAAAGCTAGACCAACAAGGGTTTTTTGAAGCGACCGGGTTACAAGCAATTGTGCCCAACCAACATCCGGAGGAATCGACCATTTTAGACCTTGGAGCGCAATATTTGGGTCTGGTTGAAACCTCCACCACTGATCTTTTGGCACCCACCATCGTACCGATTCATCCTTACGAGTGCCAGGCAGTGTCGTACACAACAATGGAAGCAAATGTTGTTACTCCTTCTGGGAATTCTTCAGTTCCCACTACTGTTGTCACCACAGGAGAATTTCCACCTCCTAACCCACCCTCACCGGTCCGAGCCACCAGGGTCTCGACCACAACTACATCGCACAGTTTCCTGATCTTGTCTTTGGCAGTGGCCACAACCCCTTTCACACCAAGTGCGATGGGCCCTCCGTTCTCATACAAGATGCCTAGTTCAGGTACAAGTCCTATACTTTCCTACTCCACTTTACAGACTTCAGGTTTGGGGGAAGGGAGCTCTAGTGCTCCTTTGTAAGGTCACATGGGGGGCACTAGTGCTCCTTTTAATGCTTTCCCTTACGGAGGAGGTCATATCCCTCCTTCATCCCCTTCACTCGGTGGCTCACATCAGCAGTCCGCCGAGCAACCTAGATACCATAGTTTATTTGGAGTGGGGAGTCAAGGACCACCTTCTCATAACATGTTGGTAGGTTTGACACCGTTCTCTATGGCTGGGATGTTTGTAACAACACGTTCTCGTCATCCACCTTCCCGACTGGGGCATTCCCAGTCTTGGACAATCTATTCCTATGCAGGGTACTATTCTTGCACAGGGGGCAAACCCAGGAACTTCTTCCACATCAGGGCCTTGGAATTTTTAGCAAGGATCCATTCCCTCATTCGGAATGCCTATCTGGGGTAATTCTTTCAACAATCATTGGAACCCCAGGCAAACTACTATGCCTCTCCCCACGGGACCGACATGGGGCAACCCTTCCCAGAGTCCTTCGAATATAATGCATGCCCAACCATCTATGTCCTATTTGGGAAATCAGTTGATGATGTCTCCACATCTGCAAAATCCATACGCTGGTCAGGGCCATGGTTTCTACCAGAATCCGGGCCAGCAGCCAAACTTTTCTTGGCAACCTGGTGCCAGTCAAACTCCAGGCCCCTTTTTCCCAGGTTATCACCAACAACCCAAACTACCTTTCCTAGCGAATTTGCACTTGCCAAATTTGACAAGGTTGTTGAATGACCTTATTTGTCATGATCCGCGTTGGCCTCCTATGTCGATGAAGTTGCCTTCGGACATTCCAAAGTTTGAAGCCAAGCCTAACGAAGATCCAGGAGATCATGTGACTACCTTTCATCTTTGGTTCTCATCTAACTCATTAAAAGATGACTCCGTACAGTTGCGATTGTTTCAACGTATTCTCATTAGGAGTGCCGCGAAATGGTACATTGAGCTCGATCGCTCAAGATACTCTTCCTTCGGTGAACTAGCGATGGATTTCCTAAACCATTTCCAGTTATCTGTGAGATACGACACTGGCACGGAGCTGCTGGCCAATTTCTAATAGACGACAGTGGACCATATCTCTGATCACATCTGAGAATGGAGACGCCGGAAGAGTTTAATTAAGGTGCCAGTCCCACTAGCATTCCTGCTTGAGTGGTTCCTTAAGTCTTTGGTCCCCTAGTTGTCCAAAGATGTCGCAACGTCCGGAGTATTCTCCAAAGAAGATGCCATCATGAGAGCTCAACAATTTGAGGTCATCTATTCTCAGTCTAGTTTATTATACAACATCTTGCCAGATGCACCACGCTCAATTCTGGATATAACTAGACAGAGAGTTGGACCACATGTCGATGGTATTGTTGGTTCAACACAAACAAATCTCGTTGAGCAATTGATGAAGCAGTTGCAGTAGTTATCTCTACAACATACAGTGGCCAACCAAACTACTACTTTGGCTGCTCCCCCTACCAAAACGTCGGAGGTACACACACTGCAATCGACTAACCCAAAGGCCACCTAGTAGCCTGAAGGAAAGAAAAAACAATGAAAGAAAGGTAAGGGGGATAAAAAACCTACTGATAATGCTGGTGGGGACAACACTGAGAAACGAAAGGCGAGGTATCCTTGCAACTTATGCACAGAAGACCACCTGCCCATCTATGTCCTCAGCTTGCAGAAGCCCAAAAGTTTGTAATGCAGCAACAACCTATTGTGTTGACCAATCCATTTCAACATGGGAAAAACCTAACCCAAGCTTCTGCAAGCATGGAAGGGGGCAGCCAAGACCCCTCTCTGCCTGCGAACAACCCCACATCCACGAAGGTATACATGGTGGGGGGTGATGCTTTTATATCGACTAGAGCGCATGACTATAGTAAACCAAGCACTTATGATAAGGGTAAAGATGTTGAACTCCCATCTCTTCCTTGATAGATTGAGAAGACATTGGGTGAAACAATGAAACGCATTCCCAAGGGTGCATTTAAAAAATATTCTCATAACCCAAACGCAAGGGCCGCCCAAACTACTCTGTGGTGGAAGATTTATTACAAACCCCTTGTGCGATGTCTACTTTGGAGGTCCTCCAAAGCTGCCCTTGCCAGAGAAAATCCTTGTTAACCACTTTAGGATCTATCGAGACTTGTAATCTGGGTACAATCATGTTGGATACAATAGACTTAAAACCCTGTCTACCTTACCACATCGTGTTTCAGATAGTAGTGGCTTATCCCACAAAAAATTTTACTCGGAATATCTTCCGCACGGTGGTTGATGAGGGTGCCTCGACATGCATTATGTTGTTGGCATGTTGGAAGGTCGTTGGCCAACCCATTTTGTCTCCGTCACCTACTCACCTCATTACTTTCGACGGTCGTTCGTTCCGACCACATGGTATCATTCCTTCTTTCCCTGTGTAGTTAGGAGGGAAGACTGTGTGTGTCAAAGTAGAGGTAGTCGATGCTCCCCTCAACTATAACCTCTTGTTAGGAAGGAATTGGACTTATGCCATGCAATCTGTGGTTGCTACAGTTTTCTGGGTATTGTTGTTTCCACACGAGGGCCAGATAGTGACCATCAATCAATTGTCCTTCTCCAGATTTGACCCTGCTTTAGGGGCATCCACAGTCCCGATGATTGATAATCCTCAACCAAGTGTCGTCAATGTAGGGGTTGGTTTGTGCCCATCTTTGATGGGTACCTTCGATTAACCACCCCCTCAAGGGAATATCAAGTTTATATCCAATCACCATAAGGTTGCGATTTTTCAAGTTTCATCATTTCGCACGACTTACTTCGATGATCCATGGATACTTCCTTCCCCGTTGGCCACAATGGAGGGGACAGAGCACCTGGGCATGTCCATTCCCTTGTCCTCATCTGAAGTAGAGTACTCTTTAGTCCAACAAACTTCATCCAACACTGATCCAGCTCCTGCACAGGAGTTCGATCCGCTACTAGAGCCTATTTGGGATCAGGGTTCTCCTGCTCACACCGATTCATTAGACTTAGTATTTCCCTCTGATGAAGCAATAATTGAAGTAATGACTAGTCTGGATAAACCCTGGGAAGATCATCATAGATCATACTTCCTCCCAGAGTTAATCCAAATTGAAGCGAAAGAATTCACCATGATTATGACAGGAGATCGGTCTTGTCCTGTAAATCCCTTAGCTACACATGAGGTTTATGCTAAGGGTAATATGGAAACTATCGCTGAGACCTTACCGATCAATATCTCTCGAAACTCGGGCATCATGAAGAATTTATTCATCGGAGCAGACTTCTCCCCATAAGAGATTCAAATCTACACAGATCTTTTCAAAGAATTCCATGACGTTTTTGCCTGGTCTTACGAGGAAATGTCAGGCATCGATCTGAAAATAGTTGAACATGAAATCACAATGTATCCTGATGCCAAGCCGGTTCGGCAGAAGCTTCGTCCAGTTAATCCTAATAAAGCAACAACCATCAAGGTTGAGGTTGATAAATTGCTAAAAGTAGGGTTTATATATCCTATCCATTTGACCCAATGGGTGTCAAACCCTGTACTGGTCAATAAAAAACAAGGCATGATTCTTGTATGTACCGACTTTCGTGATTTGAATAAGGCATGTCCCAAAGATAATTTTCCCACACCATTCATCGACCAGATCTTTGATGAATGTGCAGGTTGCGAAGCCTTTTCTTTCAAGGGTGGTTTTTCGGGATATAATCAAATCCAAATCAAACCCGAAGACCAACACAAAACAACATTTATCTTCCCACGGGGTACATTCGCATATCATAAAATGTCTTTTGGTCTCAAAAATGCTGGAGCCACCTTTCAACGAGCCATGTCTTTTTCTTTCCATGACCTCAAGCATATAGTCAAGGCCTATCTAGATGATTTAGCATCGCGATCTCGCAAGAGAATGGATCATCCCACATACCTCTGACTTATCTTCGAACGTTATCGCTACTTTCGAATTCGCTTGAATCCAAACATGTGAAACTTCTACGTAACATCAGGACGATTGTTAGGTTTCATAGTGTCAACAATAGGGATCATGGTCGATCCTCTCAAGGTTGAGGAAATAATTCAATTTCCCCCCCCCCCATGCACAATCCTTCAACTTCAGAGTCTACAGGGCAAGGCGAATTTTCTAAGATGCTTTATCGCTAACTATACTGAGATCACTAAGGGATTTATGTGCTTACTTAAAAAAGACGTTCCCTTTTGTTGGGACGATGTCGCTCAACGCTCTTTCGTTGCATTGAAACATGAACTCACAACTGCCCCTCTACTTTGGCCACCTAACTATAACAAGGATTTCCTATTATATCTGGCTGCGACAGAGTCAACCATTGGCATGGTCTTAGTTCAGGAAGATGACTTGTTCTCAGAATATGTCATCTATTACCTGAGCTGAGGCCTCATAGGACCAGAACTCAATTATTCTCATACTGAAAAACTTGTGTTGGCAGCAGTCCATGTTGTTCAACGGTTCCGTCATTATGTTATGTTTCGCAAGACCACCATCATTGCTATTGTAAATACATTTAAGCACATGTTGGCATGACGGGTAATAGGCGGAAAAATCAGTAGATGGATAGTCATCCTCCAGGAGTTTGACTTGGATTTCATTTCAGCGAAGTCCAAAAAGTCATTGGTCTTCGCAGAACTTATTTCAGAACTTCCAGTTGCATCAGGTGATCTTGTGCCCAAAGAGTCACCTATTAGAGGAGATATGTTTTTTATCACCTCTTCGGATCCCTGGTACAGAGATATACTTATCTATCTCCAGACTTTGAAGTGCCCCACTACTGCTTCTCGTGATGAGCGTCGATGCATATGCCATCAGGCTAAGAATTATCTCATACTCAATAATACATTGTATCGGAGAGGTGTAGACTGCATTCTACACTGATGTCTCACTCACGAAGAAGCAGTTATCGTGCTTAACAATTGCCATATTAGAGCTTGTGGCGGTCATTTGTCTAGGTTGGCAACAAACCAAAATATTCTACAAGGAGGTTACTTTTGGCCGACACTTATCAAGGATTGTATCGACTCGGTCAAGAAGTGCCATCCGTGCTAGATCTTCTCTTGGAAGATGAGGGCACATCTCGCTCCCATGTTTCCTATCATCACAGTTGGTCCCTTCACCAAGTGGGGGATTAATTACACTACATGTAACCCCTCTTCAACAAGGGGGCACTGCTATATCATTGTAGCTATAGCCTACTTCACAAAGTGGGTTGAAACTATGCCAACATTTAAAGATGATGGAGAGACTGCAACTCTCTTTTTATTCAATCAGATAATATCAAGGTTCGGCATCCTGAGGGAGATTGTCACTGACCATGGTAGTCACTTTCAGAACCAGATGATGCCTGAGTGAACATCAAAGCTTGGGTTACGACAAGAACATTCATCACCCTACTACCCCCAAGAAAATGGGTAGGTGGAAGCTGTAAACAAAACTCTTAAGACTATTTTACAACGAACTATCAACTCAGCCAAGTCAAATTGGCATTTGATGTTATACTCGGCATTATGGGCTTACCGAACATCTGTTAAGATTGCAACCAGTTTTTCACCTTTTCAACTTGTTTACGGGCTGGAGACAGTCTTGCCCATCGAATGTCAGATCCCGTCTCTAAAGTTGGTAGCACAATTATTGCCAGACACTTCTCCACTTGAAGAACGGTTAGTATACCTTGAGCAGCTCAATGAGCATCATCGTGATGCGGCCCTGGACAACGAGGCTCATAAACATAAGGTCAAGTGTCAATATGATAGGTCTGTTCATCCTCGGATTTTCTCTGAAGGTGACCTTGTCTTGGTCTATGACCAAGATAAGGACCCCCTGGGGGCAGGAAAATTCAAACCCATGTGGTTCCGTCCTTTCATCATACAAGAAGTGTTAAAAAATGGCGCTTATCATCTGGTTGAATTTGAAGGGAATGCTTTAGCGGAGCCTAGAAATGGGTTCTACCTCAAGAAGTATTACTCATAGGCAGGTCACTGCGGGTGACTTTTTGTAACATATATATAGTCTTTGTACTATTACTTTTTTAGTTTCCTTTAGTATTATGGACGTGTAATTGATACTATCTTTTGTCACTGTGGTAGATGTCAAGTGATTCTGAAGTGTTCGTTGGGTATGTAGACGGTGCTAGTCGGCACACTCGGAGGCTTGCCTCCGTAGCTTGGGTAATCTTTACACCTCAAGTCCAGTTATTATCTTTGGAGGGATATGCTTAGGTGACACCACAAATAATGTTGCCGAGTATAGCACAATTATGGAGTTGCTTTGTGATGCTTTTTCATTGGGTATCTCTCATCTCCGGGTCTATCTTGATGCTCAACTGGTTGTGTCTCAGTTAAACAGAGTATACCGGGTCCATGATCCAACCTTACATCGACAATTCCTTAGGGTACGTCTCTTAGAATGAAACTTTGATTATATTACATATTTTCATGTTCCTAGGAGGTTAAATCAAGTTACAGATACTCTAGCTAATCAAATTTTAGATTGGCATCTTGCACACATATGAAAGAACAATGACATAAGCATGTAAATACATTTTTTCACACATGATCCATAAGACACAAAAGACCAAAAAACCATATATAATATCATAAAGTAATCAGAGTACATGGATGGACGCAAGCGCCTCAAAAATATAACCAACAACGAGTCACATGGCTTATGCCCTCAAAAAATATATATACAAGTAGTGTTCGTGGCATATCAAAATGTCTAGCTAAAGTCAGGGCCTGTGGGCCTTGTTATACTGGTCCACAGCATTGGCTAAATGTCAAAACAACTGGACCCACGTCCGTGGTGCCCCCACTACATGAGGCTGCATCGATGGTGGCAGGTCCTCAATCTTTGCCATCGGGACCGTGTGAGTGAGCACAGTAAAGTTACGCTCAACTCGTCTCAATACCCTCTCAACCTCCCCGGCTAGAAGATCTCCTACTACTGTTGGTCCCCCGATGGCGGTAGGTGCGGCTCTTGGCCGAGGACGACGCCTACTCCTCGCATAATCAGTGGGTCGCATGGGTCCCACATCTGCACACAATGAACACATATCCATCAAATACTCTGGCATAACAAAAAAAAATGATATATATAACAAAATTACATAAAAATTACATATACAACAAAAAAAAACTACAAAGGTGGAAACTTACCCATCTCCCCTCGCTCCTCACCAGGAGGTACTGTTATCTCTGGGTCTCTCGAAAAATCAATCCCGGCATAGGGGTAGTCCTCTATAACCGGGATCTATCGTGACAGCCATGCAAAAAATTCATCATTGAAGGACTCATTGGTCCTTCCACCACCTTGTCGCGGAAATAGTACTATCCATCTACACACAATAGGAAGAGAGGCCTGGTGTCCTCATACCACTACTCAAAAACTAAAACTCGAAACTCTCTCAAAAAAGAACGAACACAGAATGGTCCCGAACCCAAAGTTCCTATGTGTCCACAAATGACAATCTGTCAATTGCCTCTTCATACACTCAAGAAAAGTGGTACTCCAATAAAAAACCTTTGCATTTAAGCACTGGATTGCATAGTTCATCTGTGCGCGGGACGCCTGATGTAGAGCTGCAGAACCAGTAATTCGCCCAATAAGCAATACTATCTCCTGTAGTGATAGGTTCATGATCTTGCTTATAGGCACCTGTGTGCTCGCGTGGTCTGTATCAGTTGCACAATATAGGCCTATCAATTCTTCTATGTTATGCGGTCCCGCAGGAAAAGTCCGGAAGTTGACTGGTTCCCCTCTCTTGGAGAGGCCAGTCAAAAAATAAATATCCTTGACCGTGGGCACCAATGACTGCCCCTCTAACATGAATGCCTCTACATCTAGATGCCAGTAGTCAACCAAGGCATTCAATAGCCTAGGTTGTGCCCACATGAAAGGACATAGGAAAATTTTGAGAAACCCACACTGCATCAAAGTAGCCACGGCATTGGGGTCCTCCCCAACCAACTCATTCACCTCTTCATGCTCTCTTTCTTTCCAATGGGCATACATCTTGCAAAACAAAAAGGTTTAGGAGGGTTAACCCTTGCTTTTGAAGTCTTTTTCATTCAATAAGGGGGCCCACACGTGTTGTAATGGTGACAGTCGCGTGTAGACACGTGCAGAGTTTACTTTGGCCGAATGTACATGCGGCCTGTCCTGATACAACCCGCGTGGACCTAGGGCCGACCTTTTAAAGGTTGATGCCCCCCTAAAAAACGAAACCCAATGCATAAATAAAGATATAAATTGCAAGATAAGGGAGTTTGTACTTACTTGGTCTAGACATAAGTTCGTTTCATCCACTGTAGCTCCCATAATCAGCACTTTAATTGAAGGGGATCTTTTGGCTCCAGAGTCAATTTCCAAATCAACAATGGTGATAATGAGCTGCCAACTTCTATTTATAGACTTTTTGGCCTCTTTTTGTCCTTTTTTTGGCCTCCCTTATCATTTTATTTATACCAAAAACCATTTAGAGTGATTCAGGATTTGCATAGGAGGGATTTGATCGGGTATTGGGACCGTTTTTTTTTAGTTTTGAGTATTTTTTGACAGTCCGTGGAAATTTTTTTCCAACGCTCAACTTGAACATATAGGTTAGGTTTCTACCCTGATTTGCGTATCTCGTTTTTTTTTTTCCTTTGCCATAGGATCGACCCCATAAGGTTGTTGCACATAACCATCATCTTTGCTTTAGAAGTGTCGCAACTCGGTGGTAGAGCTTACCGGAGCATGGATGCCCTAGGTAGATCCTGGTTGCATTATGGTATTCATGCTGTCTCTAAAACATTGTAGGCTCGGGAGTCCTTGTAGTTTTTTCTGAATACAAGTTTGAGCCTCATTTGCATGATTCTTCTTCGCTCTTGACCTCACCCTCAGGACTCCCAAAAAATAACGGGTCTTCTTTTAAGCCCTTTTCAGACCCTCTAAAAATGAAAATATTGTTGAGCGATCTTGTGGCCTTTCATGCTCGTTAAAATAAAATTTGAAGTCATGTCTATCTGACGGTAGTTTACCCCTTTTTCGGTCTAGACGGTCAACTTTACAAACAAAGGTATACTCTATGGAACTCCAGCTCCATAGAAGAGTACTCTCAGGTATAATTTTATCCCTTTTTCGAGCCTGAGGGACTAAACTTATGAAGAAGGAACCCCCACGGAGTCCATAGTTAAGCTCTTTTTAGACTCCTTAAAATTGAAAAGATCGTCGAGTGACCTTATTCTTTCACACTTGTTAAACTGGTCCAAAAGAACATTCCTGACGGAGTCCATAGTTAATCTTTTTTCAGACTCCTTAAAAATGAAAAAATGGCTGAGTGATCTTGTCCTTGTCACACTCGTTAAAATGGTTTTGAATAGACGTCTTGTCGGTGCTAGTTTATTCCTTTTTTTAACCGACTAGACTATCTTCGAAAAAAAAAAAGTACCCAAATGGAGTCTCCTTTTATGTTTTTTCAGATTCTTTAAATATGAAAAACCACCGAGCTTACCTTCTCTAGGCTCGTTAAACTTACATCGAAGGACGTTACCATTGTGTGTTCTGTTAACCACGTTTGCATATCTTATACGCCAACCTTGTAACAGTTTGCTTCTGTGTTTTAACACCCTTGGCCCCCGGAGGATTTTTCCCGAGTATCAGTATACTAGAACATCAGTCTTGTCCTTGTGGCTTGAACTTGTATGTTTGCAATACTCATTTCTCCATTGTAACGTAACATTCCTTTATTTTTTTTCCCAAAAATATTGAAAAAAAAAAAAACAAATATACCCCAAAAAGAGGAAGGGAAAAGTATTTTCTTTATTGGCAGCAGAATGAGTCACCCTTGGATAAAGCACATATGTCCATTTGTTCATCAAACTATGGGATGTAGTACAACCTTAGGAAGCTTTTCTCGCTATATAGAGTTGGGTCCTCCACCGTTTGGTTATCCTTCTAAACATATGGAGAGTTTGCGTTGCCTCCTGCTTCGTAGACTTATGATTAATTCCATGTTGTCTGAGTCTCATCATTTGTCATGCTATTGTCCAAGGGAAGTTTGTCACCAAGCTTGAGTCGGCCCATCTGCAATTTGTCTCTTGCCCTCATACCTGACCATCTTGAATGTCCAATCAAGTCCTTGCTCGAAATCAATGAAGCCTTCAGTCTGATCATCAAGATTATTTAGTCCATGATCGACGAGCCATCAAATACCTCTGGGTAGTGAAGTCGTACACTCATGTTACACTCCTACCTTGAGTTTTGAATATTTTGAAGTTGTTTCTCGAGCTCTGAAGATCTCATCTCCAGCCATCAAGCCATATCAGCTTCTAGAAGATGGATACTCTATATGTATATCTTTTTGATTTCGAGATGTAGCTCTGCTGTGTATTGTTTGCGGATACTTTTTATATAGTTATATAACATGGATCTACAGTGTATTTGATTGGTAGCCATGATTCTATTTTATCCCGAGCATGGGTATGCCCGCCTCGGTGAGACATTTATTATTTTGCAGACGGTGTCTCCCGGTTCCTGATCCTTAGGCTGAATTGTTCAGCATATCAGTAAAGATTGGTAATGTATTTCGGCCATCAGATGCTCTTCTGACCTCACACATTAGGGGGCATCTGTTATAACCTTAAATTGCACCATACATGCTTACCTGGCATCAAGCCATCTCAGATCCCTTCTTTGCCAAAGCAATGCTGAACAACTCTTTTAAAAACCTCTTTTATAAGGGCCCACATGCCCTACTCTATTACGACATGCGTGTACATGCTAGCTGACCTAAAAAATCCCGCGTGGACCGACAAAAGCACGAGAAAATGAAAGTTGCCGACGGAACACACAGCTCTGGGTGAGTTAACTAAAACTCCCGACCATGCATGGCCGAGGGTTCGTCCAAATACCTAGCTTCTTCTAGCCTATAAAAGAAGGGCTAGGGGTCCCATTTGGAAGAAGGAAAAAGATAGCAAAGAAACTCTGCCCATTTGCATATTCTCATTGTCCCAACCCTTTAGCCATCCTTGTGCCAGAAGAGATACGAAGTAAAGAAGTTGGAGGACAGTTGAAGAAGAGCCCGGGATCAGGTTCACAGAGCGATGGCTGGTCTCGACTTTTTGTAAGTTGATTCATTCAAAGTAATAAAGAAAAATGCTTTTCCCGTCCCAATTCACGAGTTATTCATAGTTTGTTAAGTACATGTTTGAATCTCTAACCCGTTAGTCTATAGGTGAAATGCATGTGTAGTTGTGGCTTGTCTTGTATGCAGGTCAACGTTGGAAAGGAGAATTGCGAACAAGTAATCAAGTGCAACTAGGGATCGACACCGAATGCCTGGAACAAGGTAAGTTGATCTGGCCAAGTACTCACTGAATAGAAATGGGATGTAAGTCTGGGGACGAAGGTAGAAAGTAGATTTTCTCTAGGTCATATCTGAATGCAAAGTCTAACCCTATTTACTAGTCCGTAAGGAGATTTCCCTCACAACATCGTGATCCTTGGGATGCACAGAGGCTATTTCAGTCGACGAGGTGTCTTAGAGAGAGCAGGGGAGCTCAATCCGCAGGGAAGAATCACCGTGAAGCTGAGACACAGAAGCCTTCTTAGTGCTTGAGCAAGCAAGAGGGTTAGTCAAGAAGGTCGAGACGGCTTTCCAATGGCCTCCAGCTCCAAGCCCAGGCCATCTCTAGAAGAACGAATGGTATAAATGCAATTGGATATCATCAAACTGAATGTTGTGGTCAAATAGAAAGCTAGAAGACTACAGATTAATGACTTCACCGTAGAAACCAGATTCGAACAACTGAGCTAGGACCTCAAAGACTTGTGTGAGGAACTCACTTCCAACTCGGATGCCTAATTCAAGGATGTAGCCAATGTGCAAGGCGACTTTGGAAAGCATCTTAGCAACCTCGAAACCAAAATCGACAAGTTGGCTAGAGAATCTGCCAATAAGAAGACAACTCACGACAAGGGAAAAAACTCTCATTCATGAATTTGCAGCTTCAAGACCCTGCTCATTAAGATCCTTAAGTTGTTTCCCTGGCTTGAAGTTTAATGGCTTCCCTAAGATGTAAAGCACGAAGTAGCTAGTTTGTCGGCTCTTAATTCAAATATCAAAAAATAATAATTATATGAATATATTTAATACAATATTGAAAGTTTAATATCCATAAAGATTCCATTAGAAAATGAGAAACAAAATTGAAAATACATATATAAAGTTTTAACATCTTTTAAAAATTAAACTTTACATATATAAACTTCAAACATCTTTGTAAATTTGAATCATTATTCTTGTTCTGATTGGAAAAATCTAAATAGTGCTACTCTTGTAATATGAAAATACAATAAAGGTCAATGATATGGTTGGTTGATAGTAACAACAAATTAGAGCAAATGCTTGCCATGGATAGGGTATTGATTTATTCTAATTTCATGTTTAGTGAGCTTGAAGAAAAACACACATGTATTAAAAAAAATTCATATCCACAACTATAAAGTGAGTAGTATTATTATTTTTTACTTAAATAATTTTTAAAATAATATTTAGTGTAAATTAGTCTTTGCTTTATAGTGATATTTTAAATAAATATAATGAAAATATTTGTAATAAATTATATATTTGTAATAATGGAATAAACATATTAACATTTTAATTTAATAGAATTTTAATTTACAGCTCTAGATTTAGGAAACAAGTTCTCAAGCCCCTACTAGTTCCCAAGCTCCCTGAAATGCCGAGTCAGAAAAACTCATTTATTATAATAGTTTGAAATTTTTTTATTGATAATAATTATTTTCATTACAAATTTAAAATGAAATTAATTTAGTTTTATCAATTTTGAGAACAAACAAATT